>JBBPBX010052297.1:0-24260 GCA_038048925.1 Garcialebias charrua
TTTTTTTGGCGCTCGGGCCCCGGCGGAGGGCATGCATGCCGGACTGCTGAGAGCTTGAATGTCCGGCATAGGGAGATAGATTATGGATATCTACCCCCCAAAAAGAAAAGCCGGGGCCGAGCTGGCGAGGGTCTGGCTGCCCGAGGGCATGCATGGGCAACAGCCTCTTTTCACGGACTAGGCAAAGACTGCCTCTTTACGTGGACTGGGCAACGACTGCCTCTTTACGTGGACTGGGCAACGACTGCCTCTTTACGTGGACTAGGCAACGACTGCCTCTTTTTTCTCGGACTGGGCAACGACGGCCTCTTTACGTGGACTGGGCAACGACGGCCTCCTTTCGTGGACTGGGCAACGACGGCCTCCTTTCGTGGACTGGGCAACGACGCCTCTTTTCTTGGAATGGGCGACAGCTGCATTCCCGGGAACGAGCCTCGCTTGGGCAACCGAGAGCGAGCGTGCATGGACTCTAGCCCCATTCCAGGGAGAGAAGACAAAAAGGGGAAGTGATTTGGCTTGAGCTGTCAAAAGAGGGAGGTGACACAGAGCAGGAGGACACTACCACTAGTATGTGATGTTAGAGCTCACCTAACGGCTGAGCAAGCGTTGAGCAGAGAGCACTGATTGAAGATCCGGGCGGACATAAGAGGAGTAGGCTGTCGAAGACCAGCGACCTAGCTGTTGGAGGGATGCCCCCGATGCACCTTGAACAGCGGCGGAGGTAGCAGCCCCAATCCGAAAGGAATGGCCAGAGTAATGGAGAGGGGGAAGGCCGCATAGGGACAAGGATTTCCTGAGAAATCTGACGAACCATACTGCAGTCATGGGGGTGCCGTCGGGAGTGAGGAACAAGGGACCGATGGAGGGGCAGAGCTTACGACGTTTAAAGATGAACCTAACCATGGCACGGAAGGGACAATACGGGCCGTCTATGCGAGCTATGGAGACAACTGCAGGGCCTTTGCCCTTCGAGTGCTTGAGGCAGAGGTCAAAATGGTCGGGAAAGAAAACCAGATCATCGGGGGTTAGATCTACTGAAGGATCGAAGCTGCCCCGAGATGTGAACTCGCCGACCCGAAGGAGTCCGTAGAAGGCCAGGAGAAACACGCTTGAAAGGAGCGCCTTCAGATACGACGAATAGGAGGAGGACCGGAGGGCTACTAGAAGTCTCTTAAGAACAGAAAAAGTGATTGGTCGTCTGCCGTCAAGCTGGGGAGGAGAACGCTTAGCTAAACCCTTCAGGAGGAGTTTAATGACGTGGTTGGAGAACAAACTAGGGAGTGGACCGAGATGATGAAGTTGTGCATGGAAGTTAATGCCAGCTAGGAGGGATTTAATGTACGGTAGCTTGAAACGGCGATGGTCAAAACAGTACGTGATGAAAGCTATGACTGTGGGTACGAGAACCGGGAGAAGGGAGGACCCAACAGCCGCACAGAACTTAACGTACAGGCGCCAAGCGAATGAATACGATCGCTGAGTGGAAGGGGCTAAACCTGAGCGGATGTAGACACGGGCCGACTGCAGGAGCGGGAGAAGCGAGGAGGTCGCGACGGGGCGAGGATCGGCAGGTCCGGGCAATGGACCGAAGGAACGACAGACGGGCAGAGGCGACAGGTGACCTGGAAGCAGAAGGAGGGAGAGCAGCCGTGTTATTGCGTATTATTAACGATGATAAAACTAACACACGGGTTGATGCTAACTAAGGGTGGCTAAAAGGAGCTGACAGGTGACGGGGACGCTAATACAAAGCGATATCCCCCAGATCGGGGCATTGAGTTGGAGAGGGATCGGCTGATGGGCAGAGCCGACGGAAGACCTGGAATCGGGATCTAGACAGAGCGTCCGCGAGGACGTTGGAGTGACCGGGCACATGGCGAGCGGACAGTATGAAGTTGTCCGTGACGGACTGCCATGTGATGCGGCGGATGTAGGGCATGATGGACTGGACGGGAGAGCGGCCTTTATTGATGGCGTCGACCATGGCGAGATTATCGCACATGGCAGAGATGCGCTTCCTCTTCCAGAAACGATCCCAGAGGCAGCAGGCTATGGCTAAGGGCACGATTTCATAAAAGGCCGAAGACTCAGCACGGGGAAATGAAGGGGGCCATTCACCCGCAAACCAACGGCCCTGGAAAACCCACCCAAAACCTGAGGATGGGACGGCGTCCGTGAAGAACTGCAGAGAATCCGCAGACTGCACGACGTCGTCATAAAAGAAAGAGATGCCGTTCCAATCCGACAGCAGCTTGGCCCAGAAAGCCAGATCGGAACGACAGCCCTCGTCCAGAGAGACGCGATCCCCCAAGGCAGGGACCGATCTAGCCAGATCGAGCAGGCGAGATATGAAAGAGCGGCCCTGGGGAATTATGCGGATAGCAAAATTAAGGTAGCCCAGCAACGAGAGAAGCTGGTGTTTCGTAATGGACACGGCAGAGGCATAAGCTCGAGAAAACTCCCGGATACGGGCGAGCTTATCCTCAGGAAGGGAAGCTACCATCAGCTCGGAGTCAAGCGTGATCCCCAAAAACTCCAAACGGGTAGACGGGCCCACCGTCTTCTCGTCTGACAAGGGGACGCCCACGCGGCGAAAGAGCCGACGGAGCGTGGCGAGAGAGGGCCCTGGGGACGGAGAAGGCGGGTCCACAAGAAGAAAGTCGTCCAGCAGATGCAGGACGGCCGGGATCCTATGGACGTTTAGGAGGATCCAACAGAGAGCCTCCGAAAGGTTGTCAAACAGGCTAGGGCTGCTACGGCAGCCGAAGGTGAACCTTACGGAGAAATAAAAGGAGCCCAAGAAGGTGCCACTGAGAGGGATGGACAGGCAAGACCTTAAAGGCGTCGGAGATATCCGCCTTGGCCAGCCATGCCCCCCTGCCAGCGGTCTTAATCAGGGAGATGGCGTGGTCAACAGAGGCGTAAGAAAGAGAAAAGGGGGGGTTAGGAATAAGGGAGTTGATGCTGGGATGGGGACCAGAACGAGGGGCGGACAGATCGATAATTAAACGTTTCTTAAGAGTAAACTTACGAGTGGCCACGCCCAACGGACTGACTCGAAAGGGGGAAAAGGGGGGAGACACAAAGGGGCCGATCATAAAGCCCTTAGACACCTCCTTGCGGAGGAGCAGGGTCACTACGTCTGGTTCGGCGAGCGCCGAACGCAGGTTGGGACAAACCAAGGAGGCAGAAGGAGGGCAGGAAACCCCGATGAAAAAACCCTGGGAAAGACCGGTGAGGAGAAAATCAACGAATGAACGATCGGGGTGAGACAGAAGCAGCGAGGCCAACTCAGGAACCAAAACAGGGGTGGACAGAAAACGGGAAATCAGCGGCTGGACCCGGGGAGGGCCTTCGGGGGACCCAACCGGCGAGGGCAGACGGACCTCGGGTGTGCGTCCCTGCAGATGCTACACACATGGAGGAAGTTGCAGTTAGGGAAAGAGCAGACGGCACGGTTAAAATTGTTGCAAATAGGCATGTTATTGAATACCTCCACCCGACGACCGCGGCGGTCCGTACGCAGGCCGCCAACGGAACCCCCAACAGAACCCCCAACAGAACCCCCAACAGAACCCCCAACAGAACCCCCAACAGAACCCCCAACAGAACGGGGCGCCAGCAGGGAGGGCAGAGGAGGCAGGGCAAACGGGACAGAGGGGCAGAGGGAACTGCGATGGCCGACAGCAGAGCAGGAGTGGCAGGGGGCCGCGTGGGTCAGCATGACAAGGAGGTCAGTGTCCAGGACCGACCAGTCAAGACGCATCCCTGATCGGGACAGGATGGCAGCAGCCTTGGTGGAAAAGGCGTTATGGTAACGGTAGAACAGGGACCTGCCGTACGAGAGGCTGAGATCTACCACCAAGGCGAGGTAGGCGTCCAGCTCAACCCTACGCTCGGGGTAGACCGAGCAAAGAACATCCCGGAAAACCCCAAAGGCCGCCACAAACTCGCCGACGGACAGGTCCCTGGACAGGCGGGGATCGGCGGAGCGGAAGACTGCAGTGAACTCTGAGGAGGAGGCCACCTGATGATCGACTGGGGGGGAGGGGAGCAGCAGGGAAACCAGATTAACGTGCTGCCCCTGCAGGATCTTAGCACGGAGCCTCGGGGAAATTGAAGCATGTGCCGGCATGTACGGCTGGCCTAAAGAGGGAGAGCATGAAGAAAAACAATTAAAGTCAGGACAGCACCAGGCAGCTCACGAGTACAGCCACCTCGAACACCAACCGCACAGAACACCCACAGTGCAAGCATTACCAACGTGACACCATCCAAACAGGTAAAACGATGCCAGGGCAACAGAATTTAAACAGATTAAACGTACCAAAGTCACTCAACAGGTCAAACGACGCCAGTGCGACAGAAATTAAACAGATTAAACATGAACAGATTAAACATCACTAAAGCTACACAAGGCGAAGGTTTGTGTAAAACAAACCAGCAAGACATGAAGAAACGATGGTGGAACAACAGCGCCATCTGCCTGGCAAGTTAACACAACGCAGTCGTAGTACCACCGCCCGCGCACCAGACGGCGCTGCAGAACGGGCGAAAATCAACGAAGAAGAGCCGACCTAGCATTAGCAGCAGAGCTAGGAGCGGCGCAAGTCAGCGAACTGACCATAAAAGACAAAAATGAGGCACGTCGAGGCAAAGCAGAACGACTGTGGACAAGTAACGATACGTCTTACCCAGTGGAGGAGCGGAGCGGGCCTCGGCGAGAGTGAACGCCACGGGACCAGGCAGGGGAGCTGACTGACCCGGCAACGATGCTGGAGCAGAGGGCTGACGCTGAGCGGACAGAGCCGAGACTGACCGGACGAGCTCGTTGAGCGAGGCGAGCAGCTCAGAGGACAGATGGACCTGCGAAGGCCGATCGGAACGCCGGCCGGGGAGCGGGGAGAGAGGCGGAGAGGAGGCCGGGGCACGGGCGGCCGGCGCAGGAGGAATGTAGCGGCTCGTGGAGGGGACCGGCTCTGGGTCCGGAGCGGGGGCACCGGAGGAACGGGGACGGCCCCTGCTGCGTTTGGCGGGAGGTGGAGACCGCTTCCTGGTACGCTTCCCGGACACGGGCGTCAGCTGCCGCAAAGAAGGCGAAGAGTCGCCGGATGGAACCAGCTCGGCGAGGGACTCCAGCTGGGCAGAGGTGAGACCGGACGCCGGGCAGATGCCCCTAGACTGCAGGTATGCAGACGGGGAGTAGGAAACGGGGCGCGAGGCGCGCCGAGAGCTCCGACGGGTGGGAGCAGGGGAAGGAGGACCAGCGGTGGCCGGGATGAGGACCGGGGAGTCCCCGGAGGCGCAGGAATCGACGTCAGACATGGCGAGTTCGAAAGTTGAAATAGAACGAGGGCGAAGGTGAAATTGAAAACACGAGACGAGAGCTAGACGAGCAGAACACGACTAGACTAGTAACGGGCAAACAGGAAGAGCTGAGGAAAGGGCGCCTTATATCCAGGTGGACAGTTGATTAGTGATTCGATGCAGCTGTATCCAGGTGGACAGTTGATGAGTGATTCGATGCCGCTGTGAGTCCTGCCATTGTTGAATTTGCGTCTTCGACTCCATTACTGTTTTTACTTTTACTTATTGTTGGATGTAACTGGGACCCTGTGTACATAATCTTGTTTCATCACATGTACAACGTGTGGTGCAAATGGCAATAAAGATTCTCTGACTCTGACTCTCTGATTATAAATTGAATTCATTATTATTATTATTATTATTATTATTTAGGGCTTTTTTAATTATGCTAAATATGAAAGGGTGGGTTTTGGCACCTTTCTCTTCCATATAAATAATAAAATATTGGGCATGGACAATATTAATTTTTCCTGGTAGTCAAGAGAATTCATTCATTCATTCAACCTTTATTTAAACAGGCTAGCCTCGTTGAGTCACGGGGACTCATTTACAAGAGGGACCTGTCTCACTCACACCAAACAACCATCCACTCTCTCACTCACACCTAGGGTCAATATAGTCACCAATCAGCCTAACATGCATGTTTTTTTTGGTCTGTGGGAGGAAACTGGAGTACCCGGAGGAAACCCACGCATGCACGGGGAGAACATGCAAACTCCACCCAGAAAGGCCCCCGGACCGGGATTTGAACCGGCAACCTTCTCACTGAGAGGCAGCAGCTCTACCAGTTGTGCCACCGTGCTGCCCAAATAGGAATGGCTATTAGTCAGCTTTCTAATTATTTAACATATAACAATATATGTGTACATTTAATAGCAACAATTCAAATTCACATTCACTTGTAAAGATGTAGACTACTGTAGGTCTCCTCACTTTTTCATAATACAGAACTACTATGATGAAAAACATTTTTAAAACCTTCATCATGCATTTGCTGGTAGCTTTTCTCACCTCTGTAGCTGACTGTCCTCTGACGTTCACCAGAGTCCAGTGTGCAGCATTTCTTGGCCATCTGGGATACACTGTGTTCTCCAGAGTCTCTAAACAGGACATGAGAACAGTGTTCATCTTTAGTCACCAGGTAAAATAACAAGAAATGTGAAGTACCAGTAGTTCAATCATAAGACATTAACATAATATCAGTAATATTAAGTATCTAATCTCATTTTAACTTTTTTAATACAACAGAAATAATAATATCCGGGTTATTTCAATTTCATTCATTCATTCAAGTTTATTTGAACAAGGACAGCACAATAAAAATGTTACATGCTAAAAATGAAGCACTCTTGTCAATTGCATCCCATCCACAGTGATCTTTATAATATTAAAATTAAATTCAAATAATTATATAATCACTGTTTCATAACATGAAAAATTCAAACTATTTAATGTTTAAATCTTTCTGCTACTTGGTTTCTTTAAGTTTACAGTGTATTTGAAACAACAGCACAACACTAAAGTTTAACTAATTGTTATTCGCAGCTGCGGCCTGAAAGGAGCATTGATGAGCTCTGTTTGACAGCTGGATGACAGTTTGGTCATGCTTTCCAGGAGGCACCGGTCTTTGGTCCATCCTGAGAACTTTTACCCTGAACACCTCCGCGAGGCTTGGCTCCAGGGGGGGAACCGAGGGAAAATTCAGCTCGGTGAACCCCTCCACTCTTGTAATGGGAACGAAAGAGGAGATAGGAGCTTTTATCTTCCCGGGGCCGGCTGCAACCTCGTTCCAGTGTGATGTCACAGCTGGAAAACGAGGCCAGATGGGAGCAGGGCATCAGGCCGCGGTGGAGCCAAACCTTCACGCCAGATCATCTGATCAGGGCGGTGGAAGGGGAGGGACAAAAAGGCCCTTCTTGTCCGCAGCCTCCTGGATTATGGCAGGCAGCTCCATCAGGAGGGCGCCAATGGCTGGGAGCGTGGTGGAGTCTGGCCTGGGAGGTGCGAACGGCGTCCAGCATCCGCTCTACCGCCCCACCTCCGTGACAACGCTCTCCAGGAGGGATTGTTTCGAACGGCGTCCAGCATCCGCTCTACCGCCCCACCTCCGTGACAACGCTCTCCAGGAGGGATTGTTTCCTCCGCCATGTACCACTCGTCATCGGCGATAGCCTTAAACAAGGCTGCTCGTCTCTGCTTCTCCTCGAGAGGGAGGAGTGCACAGGGACGGCAGGTGGCGGTGAGCTCAGCGTGACGGGGACCCAGGCATCCCTCACACATGTCGTGCCAGTCGAAACTCATCATGTATCTGACCTGGTAGGATGAGCAGATTCTGATGGTGCTGGACATCTTGTTGGTAGTTCTTCAGTGCTTGTCGGCTGAATGAAATTGGGAATCGTTTAACCGGTCTCGCTGTATTTTATACGACCGGTGAGGCCCACCCACAGCAGGTGGGCGTGGACTAGAAGTTTTCAGTGCGCGCGCGGCACGAAGGGATATTACCCACTAGCGATTAGCCTAAAGGGTGGAGCTTATATGAAATAGAACTCTACCCATATCACTTATGGGCAGAGTTGCCTCAGTAAAAATGATGGTCCTACCGAGAATAAATGATTTATTCTCAATGAATCCAAATAAACCTTCAACTGAATGGTTTAAGTCCCTGGACTCTTTCATATCTAAATTCCTTTGGAAAAACCAAACCCCAGGTATTAGCTTAAAAGCCTTACAGAAATCTAAAGATACCGGAGGATTAGAACTTCCCAACTTCTATCACTACTATTTAGCCAATAGGTTACCATCAAAGGTGGGCGCCAGACCGCTAGGGAGCGCTAAAGCGCTAATCCGCTTATAGCGGACCTAAACAATTTGTCAGCGTTACAGCGGATTGACTAACTTTTATAATTCATAAGCGGATTTGCGCTATTTTTATTTAAAATGCAGTACAGCTAATAACTAATTATCTATCAGTAAAAACGAAAGAACTTATTTACGAGCTCTTAAATCAACCAGACAACTGCTAACAGACCATATCCTGTCAGCGCCGGATGTGGTCCGTGACAAAAAAGCGTCCCCCTCAGTCTCTTGGCTAGAGAGAGCGCTCTCTCCATAGACACTATAGCAGTTAGCAGCCAGTGTGTTACTCTGCAGCCTTATTGCTTGTTTTCGAAGAGTCAGACGAAGAGTTTTTAACATGGAGGGTGAACTTATGGATGTTTCTCAGCGGCCTACGCGACGCATCAGCGCCTCATTTGCCCTCTTCAAAATGGCGGCGCCCACAGAAGCAAAGGACTTTCCAAGAAAACACGGTAAAAACAATTATTTCTTTGCTGAGAAAAAATATATTTCATAGCTGATGTTATAGCACAAGTTTTTCTGAGCTTGAGAGTTTCACAAAATGGTCAAATCTGCTGGATTATAAAAAAGTAGTTTGCCATTAGCACTGTTCAAAATGGCGTCCGCGACAGCCACAGAAGCTAAGGACTTTCCAAGAAAACAGTAAAAACAATTGTTTCTTTGCTGAGAAAAAATATATTTCATAGCTGACGTTATACCACAAGTTTTTCTGAGCTTGAGAGTTTCACAAAATGGTCAAATCTGTTGGATTTTAAAAAGTAGTTCGCCATTAGCACTGTTCAAAATGGCGTCCGCGACAGCCACAGAAGCTAAGGACTTTCCAAGAAAACACGGTAAAAACAATTATTTCTTTGCTGAGAAAAAATATATTTCATAGCTGACATTATAGCACAAGTTTTTCTGAGCTTGACAGTTTCACGAAATGGTCAAATCTACTGGATTTAAAAAAGTAGTTCGCCATTAGCACGTTAGCTTATTAGCATTAGCATCCGCTAGCATTGCTAATACATAAGCGCTTTTGAAATTGCAGACCTAAATAAATTAATGAGTGCTTTAGAAATAGCGGAACTAATTTTTGGATTAGCGCTACCCAGCACTGGTTACCATATATCTCAAAGTGGTTAAATCCAAATGCACTAGATGTAACTTGGATAGACATAGAACAAACTTGATGTAATAATACTTTATTAGGATTTCAGATCTGCCATTTATTAGCACAAATATAAAAAGACATGTTTGCTTTAAAAGTATCAGTATTAGCTCATCCCTGACGGCATGGTGGGAGTATCTGAAAATGACAAAGTCTTCACTACTCCCATGCAGGCAAACACCTATCTGGAACAATCCTGACATACAGCAAGAAAATAATATGTTAAATTTCGCAGGTTGGAGAATTAAGGGAATTGAACGTCTGGAACACATATTTGATGGTGTATACTTTATTCCATTAAATGAATTAATAATACAATATGACATTGACAATAAATACTTCTTAGAATATCAACAAATTAAGTATATTGTAAAAAAGAAATTTAAGCTTAATAAAACATTGTTAGAAACACCAATATGTGACTTCCGGATGGCGGAGGAGCGAGCAACAGCTTGATTCCTGAGCTCCCAGACGGTCGACTTACTCTCTCGACAAAAATAACTTTAAATAACATTTTTGTACTCACATGTTAGTCAGGGAGTAACATGAAGAAGATAAGAGGAAACCAGTAGGAAAATGCGAAAGAATCACCCGCTTTAACGACAGAGGCTTCCGATGGTAGCAAGCTAGCAATGGAGAAAGCTATGGGAGCTAGCATTCTCTCGGAGCTGAAGGAAGTTCAGATGAATCTCAAAAAACAAATTACTGACCAGTCGGGACTTATAAAGAAAGAAATGTCGGAGTTAAGAGAAGAGATGGGGAAATGACTGGATGACGTTGTTGTAGACCTGAAAGACGTGAAGAGCAGAGTTGAGGAGGCGGAGCAACGGTTAACCGAGGTGGAGGAATTCAACATGGACGTCAAAGACGTACTGAACCACACGCTAAAGCTACAAGAAGACATGCAAACACGTCTAACTGACCTGGAAGCCCGTTCACAAAGGAATAACATCCGTATCCACGGGATAACCGAGGGAGAAGAAGGTGAGAACTTGCAAAAGTTAATAGAGCAATTTATAAAAACTGAACTCTCACTCACGGACATCACGCTGGGTATACAATGTTGCCACCGATCATTGGGGCCCAAACCCCCACCCAGCTCCAACCCTAGATCCATTGTAGTGAACTTTTTGGAATTTTCAACGAAGGAACGTGTGCTTCACTCAGCATGGGGTAAGAAGATGATACAGTTGAGAGGAAAACGGGTGTTCTTTGATCAATATTTCCCTAATGAAATACTTGCTAAACGTAAAGCATACAACCCCATCAGGAAGATCTTAAAAGAGAAGGGAATCCGCTTCCAATCCATGTATCCATCCAAGCTTCGTGTGTTTTATGAGAATGGCACTGTGATTTACAACAACGTACAGGACGCATCGGATGACATGAAGAAGAGGAACATGTTTGAATCGGCGGACAAACCAGGGAAGGACACCTCACAAACCAGTTCGAGTACCCATTCCCGGGAAGGAGCGGACGGAACTCAGCGGTGGACCCGAGAAACGCGAGCGAAACACATCAAGGAAAAACTCAGGGCTTTCAGACGCGATGACAATACCCTGTGATTATCTGAAAATCCTCTGTACAGTACAAGTATTCAGAATGACCGTGCTGTGGGAACAGGACCGCTTTCTCCATGGGCGCTGCCATGGTGGATGAGAGACGAAGGGCAGCACCGCGAGGAGCCCCCTGGGACCCCAGGGACTCTCCTCACTACACAGAAGGTGGACTGGTACCTCACTATTGGAAGTCACGTAGGTTATGTATTGTTTTGTTTTTTTGCAGACCCCCCCTTATTTATCAGAGCATCTGGAAAATAAGTATTTTTATGTTTATATATTAATGACAGAAGTGAAGCAACAATATAAGGTAATTACTCTTAATGTCAATGGTTTAAATAATCCTATTAAAAGAAAGAAAGCATTGGCAAAGATGAAAAAAGAAAAGCAAGATATAATTTTTTGGCAAGAAACACATCTTTCTACTGCTGAGCATGAAAAACTAAACAAAATGGGGTGTAAAAATGCATTTTTTTTTTCTTCATATGCAAAAAAGAACTCTAGAGGAGTCACAATTTTATTACCTAATAAGTTGAATTTTCAGTTCACCTCACAAATTAAAGATAAAGAAAGAAGATATATATTGGTAAAAGGCTATATAGATAATAAAGAAGTCACCTTATTGAATGTGTATAGACCACCCGGAAATGATAAGCAGTTTATTAAGAAAATCTTTACTATGATTACAACAGAAGTGTCTGGGATATTGATAAGTGGGGGAGACTGGAACGTCCACTTAAATCCCTTTTTAGACTCATCCAACAAAATTACCAAAGCTCAGACAGAAGCAAAATACATTAAAAGAATGCTGAAAGAATTAGGATTAGTGGATGTTTGGAGGAACTTACACCCTCAAGAGAAGAAATATACTTTTTTTTCCTATTCTCATCAGATGCATTCAAGATTAGATTATTTTTTATACAAAATGTTGATAGACAAAAAATAATAAACTGTGATATAGGGGTGAGAGATATATCTGATCATGCCGGAGTATACATGACACTCCATCTGGATAATGACCGTAAAGAAACCCTGTGGAGATTTAATAATAGTTTATTAAATGACACTAAATTTGATAACTTTGTAGAAAAAGAATTCAAAGACTTTATGGACCATAACAACACAGAGGATATTTCTCCCTGTATTTTATGGGATGCAGCAAAAACAGTTCTAAGAGGGAAGTTAATTATGTGGTCTTCCCATAAGAAAAAAGAAAAAGAAAAATGTTTAAAAGATCTTACTATAAAATTAAAATCTTTAGAAATACAATACATGGAAAATAATAATGACCATACCCTACTACAAATAAATGAAACAAGACAAGCTCTAAACTACTTATACTGTATTAAGACCAGATAGAGAAAAAAGCAAAATTTCTTAAACAGAACTACTATGAAAATGGACACAAATCAAAGAAATTACTTGCATGGAGAATATGCAAGCAACAAGCTGATAGGTATATAGAAAAAATTAAAAATCCAACAGATAAAAAGATAAATCACTCTCTTAGAGACATTAAAAAATATTTTGAATTATATTACACCCAATTATATACACAGCCTCATACAATAGATCCATTTCCAGTGAAGGCATTTCTTGCTTCATTGGATTTACCATCAATAGGTACAGACCAAAATAATAGGCTTATACAACAAATTACTGAGGACATTAACAAAACAATTTCAAAAATGAAAGGGAATAAGATGTCAGGTGAAGATGATTACCCGACGGAATGGTATAAATACTTCCGAAAGCTATTTATCCCACTGCTTGGGAACTGCTTTAATTATGTACTCTCTGGAGGGGCAATACCACCATCCTGGAGAAGAGCAGTGATCTCAGTAATCCCTAAGCCAGGTAAAGATAAAACAGAATGTGGTTCATATCGACCAATATCAGTTTTAAACATTGATTACAGGATATTTGCAACAATAATGGCTGAAAAGTTGAAATTGATTATCCCAGAAATGACAGACACAGATCAGACTGGTTTTATTCATAATAGGCAAACTCATGATAACCTGAGACGAGCTCTTCACCTTATAGACCAAATGAAAAACACAGAATCAACAGTTGTTAGTTTAGATGCAGAAAAGGCGTTTGACTCAGTTTGTTGGAACTATCTTTAACTCTGGAAAGATTTGGTTTTAATAATCAGATCATACGCTGTTTTCAGTCCCTGTATGAGTCTCCTTCTGCTAGGATTAAGATCAACGGAGACTTATCAGATAAAATACAATTAGAAAGGGGTTGTCGCCAAGGATGCCCACTAAGTCCCTTTTTTTTTTTTGCACTTTTTATTGAACCTTTAGCACAAGTCATCAGAGAACACAAGAATATTATGGGGGTAACTATCAAAAGTATAGAACACAAAATATGCCTTTAAGCTGATGACATGCTCGTAACGCTAACTAAACCAGAAACTAGCCTACCTAATCTTCTTTCTCTACTTAAAATATTTGGTACTTACTCAGGGTATAAATTAAATCTACAGAAAACACAAGTCCTCTCATATAACTATCAGCCATCATTAAGAATACAGAAAATGTCCAGGTTCGATTGGTCGAATAAATCTATAAAATATTTGGGAATTAAAATTCCTACAGAGCTATCCAACCTTTTTGAACATAATTATATACCATTGACAGCAGAGATTAAAATGGATTTACAGTGTTGGTCATTATTAACCACAAACTTACATAATCGAATAGATATAATAAAAATGAACATCCTACCCAGGTTCCTTTATCTTTTTCAGGCTCTGCCTATAAAGTTACCTGATAAACAATTTTGTGAATGGGATAGAATAATCTCAAACTTTATATGGGCTAAACATAAACCAAGAATAAAATTAAAGACATTACAATTGTCGAAGGAAAAAGGTGGATGGGCTTTACCTCATTTAAAGGATTATTATAGAGCAGCACAGATGAGAGTGTTAATTGGATGGTGTGACCCATCATGTGAAGCTAAATGGAAAGAGATCGACTTGTCTTATAGTGATATACCGCTACAATCTTGGCTCGGAGATCATTGTCTGGTTAAAAAACATATAGATTCTGCCCAAATACCCTCATGGATAAAAGTACCGCTGGATATATGGCATAAAATATTAAAACAAGAAAAAATTGAAAGAAATGCTCGGATCCTAAGATGGCCAGCTTATGACAGTGATTTTCACCCTGCAAGAATTGATAAGAGATTTATACAGTGGTCTCAACAAGGTATAACAAGTTATTTAAAAATCACAGATAATAGTGAATTAAAAAGCTTCAAACAACTTCAAGATAAATATAATTTAGAAAAACTTGACTTTTTTAGATATCTCCAGTTAAGACATTATTACAATAAAAGTATACAATTTTTGGAGGAGGACAAGACAGGTATACTTAAAATATTACTAGATTCAAGCAACGGTAGACCTCCCAAAAAAATAATATCTAATTTATATTTATGTTTACAAATGGGGAGAAAATGTAATACAACGTATATTAAGGTTAAATGGGAAAAAGAAGCCAAGATAACAATAACAGATGATGTTTGGTTTAATATATGTAATTCTGTGATTCACTTGACAAGTTCTGACCTATGGAAGGAATTTTCCTGGAAATGCATGGTACATTTTTTCATCACACCTAATATTCAAAACAAATATTATAATGATATTGAAAAGGCAAAATGTTGGAGGAACTGTGGGAATGTGTATGCAGGACACTTTCATATCTTTTGGGAATGTACCAAGATCGCACCCTACTGGTCAGAAGTGATAAAGGAGATTAATACTAAAATGAACTTGAACCTGGACTGTGATTTTACTGTGGCTTTCTTGGGTAATTTACCCCATGAACTGAGGAAATCTGATCTCCTATTAATATTATTAGCAGGTGCAAAGAAAGCTATAACTCGTAAGTGGCTTGAAGTGGAACCACCATCATGTTCGGACTGGAAAGATATAATTGAGGAAATTCATGTAATGGAGCGAATGACTTTTTCATTAAGACTTGACACTGTCAAATATAACAAATACTGGAAGAAATGGAAAATTCCTGGATCTTGATACCGGCTGTATAAGTGTTGTATAAATGATGCAATTGCTTCTTTTTTTATTTTTTGCTGATTATTACTCATCTGCTCATGTCAGATTAGATGCTCTCCCCCCCCCTTTTTTAATTATTATTATTATTTTTAATTATTATTATTTTTATTTAATTTTTTTTCTATGGGTGCTCTGATTGTTTATTGTATATATGTATGCTTTAAAAACTAAAATGAAAAGAGAGAGAAAAAAAAGAATAAAAATAAAAGAAACACCAATATGTGTGTTGGAGTTCATTACCCACCTCTCAAATTATTATCTAAAATATACAAGAAACTGTCTAGAATCGATGACTCCATAACGCTACCCGTTGCAAAATGGGAGACAGATTTATCAATCAACTTTGACCAAAATACCTGGTCTCAAATATGTTTAAAAACATTTAAAATCACTAGAATCTCCAATTTACAATTAATACAGTATAAAGTTATCTATAGAGTACATTATACAGGTCAGCGGATGTTTAGGATGGGATTTACATCATCTAACAACTGCTCACAGTGCACAGGCAACATACCTGATGATTATATTCACGCACTCTGATTCTGTCCACCCGTTCAGAGGTTCTGGGTACAGGTATGTGAAGACTTGTCTAAATGTCTGAAATGTAATAATAATAATAATAATAATAATAATAATAATAAATTCAATTTATACCGCACTTTTCATTAATAAAAATCTCAAAGTGCTACAACAATAAAACAAGTGATAAAATCAAATAAAATCAATAATGGTATCAACTAAGATTAAAGACAGAATCATGTGGAGGCAGAATAGGCCTGCTTAAAAAATAAAAAAAAAAATAAATAAAACAAGTGATAAAATCAAGTAAAATCAATAATACTATCAACCAAGATCAAAGATAAAATCATGCGGAGGCAGAATAGGCTTGCTTAAAAAGAAAAGTCTTTAAACCGCTTTTAAAGTCAACCAGTGACTGTGGAGCTCTCAGGCAGTCAGGGAGGGAGTTCCATAGGCGGGGGGCAGCCACACAGAATGCCCTGTCTCCCATGGTCCTTAATTTGGTTCGTGGAATGTGAAGTAGATTACTGTTCTGTGATCGTAGAGACCGGGTGGATGAATATGGTGCAAGAATGTCCTTTAGATAGTCAGGTGAAGTTCCGTGTAAGCATTGGTGTGTAATGAGAGCAGTTTTGTATTGAATTCTGTAGGTGACAGGAAGCCAATGGAGGTTATGGAGAATGGGTGTAATATGTTCAAATTTACGAGCTCTCAATAAAATCCTTGCTGCACTGTTTTGAATATATTGAAGTTTCTGAAGATTTTTGCCAGGGATTCCAATAAACAGGGAGTTGCAGTAGTCGAGCCTGGAGGAGACAAAGGCATGGACGAGTTTCTCAGCATCGGAAAAAGTCAGAGATGGGCGAAGTCTGGAGATGTTTCGAAGATGGAAGAAGCAGGTTTTAAACAGATACTTAATGTGATTTTCAAATGTAAGATGAGAGTCCATTTTTATTCCAAGATTTGTAACAGAGGTGGAGAGGGGGATGTCTTGACCAGAGAAGGAGATTGTTGTTAAAGTTGATGTTTGTATCTGGTGAGGGGTGCCAATCATTATGGCCTCAGTCTTGGAGCAGTTTAATTGAAGAAAGTTCTGATTCATCCATGCCCTTATTTCCTCCAGGCAGGTAGAGAGGGCAGTGAGTGAAGATGGAGATGGGGATGATGAGGATGATCCAGTCCTGATGTAAAGCTGTGTGTCGTCGGCATAGCAGTGAAAAGAAATGTTGAACTGATTAATAATTTGACCTAAAGGCAGCATGTAAAGGGAAAACAGCAGGGGCCCCAGAACTGACCCTTGAGGGACACCACAGGAGACACCGACTGTCTGGGAAGTGGCATTGCCAAGACTAACGCATTCCAGCCTATCGGAGAGGAAAGATTTGAACCAGTCCAGGACAGTGTCACAGAGACCGACCTCCACATGAAGACGGTGGAGGAGGATATTATGGTCCACAGTGTCGAAGGCTGCAGTGAGGTCAAGGAGGACAAGGACGGAGGGAGAGCCAGTGTCAGCAGCCATGAGGATATCATTTGTAACTCTCAGTAATGCAGTCTCAGTACTGTGAGCTACTCTGAATCCCGACTGGAACTTCTCGTACAGAGAGTGTTGCTGTAGGTGGTCCTGCAGCTGAGCAGCAACTGCTTTTTCCAGCACTTTAGACAGAAACGGGAGGTGGGAAATTGGGCGGTAATTAGAAAAAATGTCGGGATCCAAATTAGATTTTTTCAGAAGAGGCCTAATGATGGCAGTTTTTAGAGGCAGTGGAACATGACCAGATTGTAGAGACTGATTTATTATTTGTGTGATTAATGGGCTAATTGCAGAGTGATTGGATTTTATGAGAGATGAGGGGAAGGGATCCAGGGCGCAGGATGAAGGCTTCATTTTCTTTATGATGGACTCCACCTCACTCTGAACAACCTCATCAAAGCTGCTCAGGGACCCAGGATGCAGACGGGTAGATGGTAAACGAAGATCAGGGAGGTTGTGAAGCTGAGATCTGATGGTGTCAATTTTGTTTTTAAATGATGAAAGGAACAGGTCGCATTTTTGAACACATTCCTCAGAAGTTTGTTTAATGGGATTAAGTAGATGAGTTACTGTGGAGAAGAGCTGTTTAGAGTTACCAGGGCAGGTGTTGATGATGTTGGAGTAATACTTGGAGCGTGCTTCTTTAAGAGAATAGGCGTATGCTTTCTGATGTTCTTTGTATGCCTGCTTATGTACAGAGAGACCAGATGATTTTACACGTCTCTCAATAGCACGGCCAGTTGCCTTCATCCTGCGCAGCTCATCAGTGTACCAGGGGGCTGAACGGGAGAAAGACACCAGTCTTGTCTTCAAGGGAGCATGTAGGTCCAGAAGCTCTTGGAGAGATCGGTTGTAGTAATCAACGGAGTCATTGGCAGATGAATGATTGACAGCGGTCAGGGCGTGAAGATCAGCGGACAGAACATCAGGGGAAATGTTTTTAAAGTCCCGGAACTGGATGGGTCGCTTTGGGTTTGAAGCAGGCGAAGTTGAAGGCACTTCCAGAGAGATGACACTGTGGTCCGAGACACCCAGGTCATATACAGATAAGTTATTGATGAGTACAGTGTCTGTAATCACCAAATCCAGAGTGTGCCCCCTGCTGTGCGTAGGGGCGTCCACATGTTGGGTGAGATTAAGAGAGTCCAGAAGAGACTTAAAATCTGTTGCCAACGGGGAAGAGGAATTGTCCATGTGGATATTTAAATCTCCAAGAAAAATAGTTTTCACAGGGGAGGTGCAGAAAAAGGTGAGGAGGTCATGCATCTCTGAGTTAAATGAAACATGCGGTTTGGGAGGTCTATAAATCAATATAACGTTCATCAGGAGTGGGGCTTTGAAGTTGAAGGCCAAACTTTCAAAAGAGGAAAAGTCCTGAGAAGCCAGATGTGTCAATTTTAAATTATTGCGGTAGATTACAGCCAGACCACCACCGCGGCCAGTGCTGCGGGCTCTCTGCAGATAACTGTATCCAGACGGACAGGCCTCATTTAGAGAACTGTACACATCTGGCTGATGCCAAGTCTCTGTAAGACACATGAGGTCCAAGTCCTTCTCCAGAATGTGATCGTGAATTAGGCATGATTTGTTTGATAGTGACTGCACATTGAAAAGTTCTAATTTAATACCAGTTGGTGTAGAAGCCTTTTGAACCGGTTTCAGCAGACTGAAGTCCACTCCACGTTTTCCTTGCCACTTCGTGCGCTGTGGACTACAAGGGACTACAGACGCAGCGTTCTGATGACGTCGTCGAGGTGCGACACGTCTCTTGGACGAGACACACGCGATAGACCCAACCTGCGGCTGCCCAGAGTAGATGGATATCTTTCGAGAGCTTCTGTGGATATAACGAGGTCTACGCAGAAGTCCCAGTTGTTTGATGGTGGAAACAGAGGGAGGAATGGAGCAGTTGTTAAGTCCAAGCAGCTGCGAAGCGGAATACGTCAACATCGTGCCAGCCAAGCCGGGGGAAGCTAGCACAGAGCTAGCTGCTAACAGCAGACCCACGGCTCCGAAAGAAATAACCAAGAAGCAGAGAGATGTAACTTGGTTGAGCATATCGTGAAGAGGAGCACAGGAGAAAATCCAGGACAGTCCAGATGACACAGGAGGTTGACAGGCAGTAGGTAAGTGAAACAATAATTGCAGCTACGTAGTTCTTGAAGTAAGTTCGTGCTGGAGTTTGACAGGAGGTAGACAGCCCAAATTCCGGTTAGGAAGTGCTAGCCAAGCTGTCCGTAAAATCCTTATTAAAAAACCACTGAACAAAACGAGTCCAGATAAATGTCCAAAAAATGTCCAAAAAATAGCAACAGTAAAATAACTATTTAGCGTGGAGAAGCGGCGACATCACGCCAGCGTCCTCTCCAGCTGTTGTCGGTGCCGTAATATTCCACTCTCTACGTCTGTTTGCTTATTGGCTATTTTTGAAGATGTTACACTAGAAAATAATACATCCCGCATGATTTTCACTGCCTCATGTATCGCAAAGAAAACCAAACTCCTGAATTGGAAAAATAAAAATAATCTTAGCATTAATCAGTATAAAAATCTTCTGTTAGATCATATCATAGACAAACTATCTACACTTGGACTAAGCCCCTCTATTTGTAACTGGGTACTAGACTTCTTAACAGACAGACCACAGTCCGTGAAGATCCACAACTTCTCCTCCTCCACCATAACCCTCAGCACTGGCTCTCCTCAGGGATGTGTGCTGAGCCCCCTTCTGTTCACTCTGCTCACATATGATTGTACAGCCACACTTCCAGGCTGTCATATTGTTAAGTTTGCAGATGATACAGCGGTGGTGGGATGCATCACAAACAATGATGAGTCCAGCTACAGACAGGAGGTGGAACACCTGGAGAGCTGGTGCAAAGAGAATAATCTTCACATGAATGTGAAGAAGACAAAGGAGATGATTGTGGACTTCAGAAGGAACAAACACACCCATGCCCCACTGAAAATAGGTGGGTCTGCAGTGGAAGTGGTCTCCAGCTACAAATACTTGGGTGTACACATGAATGATAACCTCAGCTGGAGCAACAACACCACCAGCCTGATCAAGAAAGGTCATCAGAGACTCTACTTCCTCAGACGGCTGAGACGAGCTGGTCTGAGCAGCCCAGTTCTCACCTCCTTCTACAGGTGTGCAGTGGAGAGCATCCTGTGCTCCAGCATCAACGTGTGGCATGGAGGCTGCACAGTTGAAGAGAGGAAAGCTCTGCAGAGAGTGGTGAAGGCTGCACAGAAGTCTGTTGGAGTCAGTCTCCCCACCATCACAGACATTTACACCTCCAGATGCAGGAAAAGAGCCACCTGCATCATGAAAGACCTCACTCACCCAGCACACTCACTCTTTGCCCCACTCCCCTCAGGACGGAGGTTGAGGAGCATCAAGTGTAGAACCACTAGACTGAGGAACAGCTTCTACCCTGAGGCTGTTAGACTCATGAATAAATAAAAATAAAAAATAAACACTGCAAAATATCACATCATGCTGATGCTGATATGTTTTCTTGTTGCTGTGTTCATCTGTGTTCATCTGTGACCATCTGCTCATACAAACTCATGTTCGTGCTGCTGTTTATTCCCACTATATTAGGCTTAGTGTATTACTAGTTGATGTTTTTCTTAGTTAGTTCTCGATGTTATTACTGTTTTTCTCTTTCATTTGTTGTTGGATGTAACTGGGACCTCGTGTACATAATCTCGTTTTCATCTCATGTACCACATGCGGTGCAAATGACAATAAAGACTCTCTGACTCTGACTCTGATATTAGTCTTGAAACAGCATCTGCCGACACATCGGATCAATCTCTCTGGCATTCTTTGATTGGCTCCGTTACATGGTGGGGGTGAGGGGTCTGGGATCTGGCCTTGTGGGGCATTGGGGCTGGTATGGGGGGGTGTCGGGGTTTGGGGCGCCGGGAGGTTGTCGGGGGCTGGGCTGTTGGGAGTATCTGGGCAGGGGGCCCTGCTTTCGCCCTGGAGAGGGCCTGGGTGGTTCTGGGTGGTTCTGGGGGATGTCTGCTGGTAGCTGCATGCGGGCCCTCAGGTGGTCTGTGGCGGCAGTCATGGGTCACCGATCGGTGGCCTGGCTGTGCTAGAGTGGGTTCGGGGTGGGCGCCGGGGGCTTGGGGTTCTGGGGGCATGTCACCCCTTGGCTTGGGCCTGGTGGGGGTCGGGGATCTTGGGCTCTGGCAGGCGGGTTGTTGGGCTCTGGGCTGGCTTGAGCTCTGGTGCCCGGCTCTGGATGGGGGGCCTTCGGCTTGCTGGTGGGTTGCGGGTTCATGGGCTAGGGGGTTGGGTGTCTGGGGGCATGACCAGTGGCCCACGGGAGGGGGCAGGTTGACCCAGCCTGGGTGTCTAGTGTGCTATGTGTTCTGAGAGTTGTTCATATGAGGGGTGGATGTAATATTTCTTCTGGGGTGGGGACTGGGTGGATGTCCTTGGTGATGGCCTGGGTCTATGAGTGGCCAGCTGGCTGGCCCCTTTCTTGTGGTGGGGGCCTGCTTGTGGTCCTGTTGGGCCTGGGCCTGGGGGTGTGCGTCCTCGTGCTTCCTGGCTCTGTCTGCGGTTGGGCGGGCGCTCTTGGCCGGTCGTCCTGGTGGGGTTTGGCATCCTCTTGGTTGGCAGGTTGATTGCGGTTCGTGGGGGTCTTGGCGGCTCTGGGGTATGTGGGCTGTTGGTCGTGCTGCTGGTGGCCCTCGGGGCCCTGTCCCTCTCTGGTCTGGAGCTCAATGGCCTGGCGGTCAGAGAGGTGTTTTGGCCTTACTCCTTGGGTGGACCTTGGGGAATTGGGGGGGCCTGTTGGGTCAGTGGGGGAGCTGACTCCCTGCAGGAGCATTTGGTTCTGCAGGTATTTTTCTTCCCATCTCTTACCGCGCACCTCTACCCTCTTCATTTTCAAATTTCATTCATGTAGGAATTTTGGGGCTCGGGTGTGCTACAACAATTTTACATCTCTGTTGACCAGAGCCACCTGGGACTCAATTTTATTATACACCTTAGACATTCACTCATAACATCCTCATGACATTCACATATAGGAACTTGGGGTGGGCACTATGGCTATGGGTGGCGGGATGACACCACTCTCGCCCCCTGTGCCTGTGCTCACTTCCAATGATGCATTTAGACACTAAGGGTTTGGATTAGAGTTGCAATGGAGGGGAAACTGGCATCATGCCAGCCTCTGCTCCTTCTTCTTTCCTTTTTAAGTGCACTTTACAACAACACACATCAACAGCACATCTGGGGATGGGAGTGTGTGTGTCGCTTGGCTCCTGGGTGCCATGGTTGGCCCGTTGATGGCTGCTGGGGCCTGGCGGGCGGTGGGCTGGGGGCGTGCGCTTGGTTGTTGGCGGTGTGTGGAAATGGTCGGGGGCGTGGCCTCTCCGTGGCGGGGGATGTCCTATCGGCTGGGCGCGGGTTGGGTCGGATCTTGGATGTCGGCTCCTCTCCGCCCCAGAATGAATGGGTCTACCTCCTGGGTTTGGGTGTGGGTTGTCCCATGTAAGGGGCAGGTACATGTCTTGGACCTGGGGGGTATAGAGTGCGTGTCGGGAATATGAATGAAATGTGTCATTATTTATGTCTTTAAATGAGTGAGGGTGAGGATGAGGGTGGGTCTGTGTAATTGTGTCTGTGTATGAATGGCTATTTGTCAGGCCGGGACTTAGACTGCCCCCTCTTTGATACAGCTGGGGCTGCTTGGTGTGGCGCCCCTGTCACGCGGCCCCCTAGTGGGGTGTGCCTTTGCCTTCCGCAGCGCTTGGGCATGTGTCGGCTCGGCCTGGTAGCTGCTTGGTGGGGCTTGGGTCCTCTGGTCCTGTTGGGCCTGGGCCTGGGGGATGTGCGTCCTCGGTGCCCGTGCCTTGGGGCCTAGACCTAGGGCTGGGGTCATTGTGTATGGTCGCTGGTGGGGGTCTTCCGGTTCTCCCCTTTGGTCCGATCTGGTGGGTGGGTGAGTGGTTCGTCCTGTTTGGGTGGCCCCGGGGGCTCCGTGCTCGGGGTCCCTCTTGGGGTCTTGGGCTCTGGTCCCACCTCTGTCTGGCTCGGGTCTTGTGGGTCGGGTCTCTGATGCTTCACGATCACTATTGAACGTTCTATTAGAGAAGCCTTATACACTTATGCATGCTCACAACCACACACAAATCGATGCAGGGATGCATGCATATGTAGGTATTGTATGTAGATATGTAGATGTGCATGTGACAGCATATGCATGTATATATATGTATGTATGTATATACATATAGGTTTGGGTATATATATATATTTATAGAAACTTACTGCAAAGCCATGAATATTCTAAGTTCTTTATACATATGTCAAAGTCAAGTCAAAGTCAAAGTCAACTTTATTGTCAGAACTGCAATATGTACAGGACATACACAGGATTGAAATTGCAATTCTCTCAGTCCCTCGGTGCAACAGTAACCATTTAAACACTAAAACACTGAAACATTTAATAAACATAAGCATAAAATAGTAAAAGTGTAACACTGTCCTGAGTTTTTGCATAGTAGTATAAAAGTATGAAAATTTACACCAACACTAAAACACTAAACATTTAATGAACATAAGCATAAAATGAAATAATAAAAGTGTAATACTGTCCTGAGTTTTTGCATAGTAGTATAAAAAAAGTATAAAAAGTATATCTATAAAATAAACTGAAGGTTCTAGCATTGACATTTGCAAAGAGTGGCAAAGCAGCATATGAGTTAATGTACACAGTATATGTATGAGGTAGTAGTTGATGTTGGTATAGAGGCAAAGTGGTATATGCAGTACGTATTTTGTTGCTGTGTTTTGTTATGTTCTTTGCAGGTTTACAGACAGCGGTCGGGTGTTTTTGCCTTGTGCTTTCTTGGTGTATATTTATTATACTTCGTAGTCTTCCTTTCCGTCTTTCCTTTCTTTCTATCTTCACTGATGAAATGATGGGATTTAAATCATTTCAAACCATTGAAACTGCCATAGCCAAAGGAGGAAGTGGCATGTGCAGCTGACTGAACACAACTGCATAAAGCATGAAGAAATGGGACAACTGAGGGCACTTAAAACCATTCTGACCATTCTGATCAGTGGAGCGAGAAAAATAACTAAATATCTGCTTGTTTGCCTCCACACCTTCAAGTCAGGAGGCCAGCAAGCGCATACTG
>JBBPBX010052298.1:0-24260 GCA_038048925.1 Garcialebias charrua
TTTTTTAATTTTAGTCCAATAAAATTTCCTACATCTTCATCCCATCCATTGCATTCTTGACAGTTTGACACTAGCAAACACTAAAAGCACAACATCACAGAGCTCGTCCTCAGCCAACATTCTTACGAGCTCTTCCCGGGCCTTGGCCCATCTCTCTCTGTCATTACCATCCACAACAAAGATGAGACCTTGTGTGTTCTGGAAATAATGACGCCACAGTGGTCGGATTTTATCTTCACCGCCAATATCCCAAACTGTAAAACTGATGTTCTTGTACTCTACAGTCTCTACATTGAAACCTATTGTGGGGATGGTCATCACCATCTCTCCAAGGTTAAGTTTGTACAAAATAGGTGTCTTTCTTGCGGTGTCCACACCCACCATGAGTATCCTCATCTCTTTCTTCACCTTTACCCCTAATCGACAACTGATCCAGTAACATCCCATGATGATGGCAGCGTTCATAAATCAGGAGGAGGCAGAGTTTACCTTAGTGTTACTGTCTTTCTTCCAGCAAACATATTCCCCATGGTGGCGCAAGATGGGAAACCACTTTTGTAAAAAAAAAAAAATTACACTAAACTAAAAAAAAAGTTTAAAACTCCTCTTTTAAAAATTCTTAAACTTTAAATTCCTCCATAACCTCACACTATTTTCAACCGTTACAGGAATCAACAAAACACCAATATAACCTACATGTAATTTAAATGGCAGCATTTACTCCATAACTGCTTCCATACTTTCCAAAGTTTAAATTCAAGATCTTTTTTATTGAATTTTTCATTTTATTTTCTTCATACAACAACAACAATAACAAACAAAAACAACAACAACAACAACAACAAAACACAACAATCAATCTACGTTACAACATGTAGAAAATAATCCCTACCCAATCACTGCCAAAAGAAAAGGAAAAAAAATAAATAAAAGGTAAAATAGCCAAGAGACTGCATTAACCTGAATGAGTTGTGTTGTCAAAGAGACTGGAACAGATTCAGGAAAGGTCCCCAGACATTCTCAAATTTACCCTCTTTCTGTTGGAGTGTGAATCTGATTTTCTCCAGCTTTAAACAGGACATGATACCATACCATACCATACCATTTTATTTATAAAGCACTTTAAACAGGAACAAGTCCACCAAAGTGCTGGACAAACAAACACGCAACAGGCAACACATACAATGAAGTACAACACGAAAAACATAAAAACATTGCAGATCATAAATCAAACGATCCAGTACACATCAGCTGGCATTGAAAGCGATGGAGTAGTAGTGAGTTTTTAACCGGGATTTGAAAACCGAGAGGGAGGGGGCCTGTTTGATGAGCAGCGGTAACTCGTTCCAGAGTCTTGGGCCTGCTACAGAGAACGCTCTGTCACCCCTGCGCTTAAGGCGAGTTTCTGGAACTATTAAGAGTACCTGATCCTCTGACCTCAAAGCACGTGGAGGGACATATGGGTGTATCAGATCCGAGAGATAGGCGGGGGCGAGACTGTTCAGCGATTTGTAGACATACATGAGAATTTTGAATTGGATTCGAAGATGAACCGGTAGCCAGTGAAGGGAGGCCAAGACTGGTGTAATGTGCTCTCTTTTGCGTGTGCTGGTTAAAAATCGGGCAGCTGCGTTCTGAACCAGTTGTAATCGTGCAATGGTGGCTTGACTGACGCCAAACAGAAGTGAATTGCAGTAATCAAGCCTAGATGTAATGAATGCGTGAATCACTGTCTCCAGGTGCTTTTTGGATAATATGGGCTTCAGCTTAGACAGACGCCTCAGCTGGAAAAAACAGGATTTGACAATCATGTTTACATGACTGTTGAGTTTCATGGAAGGATCCATTATCACTCCCAGATTTTTGACTTTTTGTTTTTCTGACAGGGGTAGAGCAGACAGGTCAATGCAGTGGTTTGAGGTTGTGTCATTGGGAAGGAACAATATGGCTTCAGACTTCTTATCATTGAAGCTTAAGAAATTTAAAGCCATCCAGTCCCTGATGTCAGCCAGGCAGTCGAGCAGAGGTTGAATAGAGCCTGTACCATTTTGTCTTAGGGGGAAGTAGATTTGACAGTCATCAGCGTAGAAGTGGAAAGGTATATTGTGTTTCCGGAAGATAGCACCGAGTGGCAGCAGGTATAAGGAGAACAAGAGAGGACCCAGGATGGACCCCTGCGGAACCCCCCATTTAAGAGCCGCCACTGCAGAAGTAAAATCGTTGATGGACACACAAAAAGACCTGTCAGAGAGGTAGGATCTGAACCAGTTTAGGGCTGATCCTGAGATGCCCACCCACTGCTCCAACCTAGCAATGAGGATGTCAGCCAACCACTGAGCGTGAGTGGGTGGAAACGGTTCTTTCCACCTAAGCAAAATAGCTCGTCTGGCCAGGAGAGAGGTGAACGATATTACATGTTGTTGGTTTTTATTTAGGTTTGTCATGCCCTCTACAAGACCAAACAGAGCAATCAGTGGGTCAGGGTTCAGGCGTGTATCTAGTACATGTGATAAAGTCTGAAAGATTTCCCGCCAATATTTGTTCAGAGATGGGCAAAACCAAAACATATGGGAGAGAGAGGCTTCAGCATGTTTGCATCTCACACAGTATGGGCTGACATCAGGATACATAGAGGACAATTTCAGTTTAGAGATGTGAGCTCTGTGCACCACTTTAAATTGTATTAGACAATGTCTAGCACAGAGAGAACTGGAGCTCACCAGTTTGAGTATGGAGGTCCAAGAGTCCTCTGAAATAGAGGAGCCGAGATCCTCTTCCCAAGCAGCTTTGATTTTATCTGAGGAAGCACGCTTCAAATCCAATAGTTTACTGTAAATGAATGAAATGGACTGTTTTTTATTTGGGTCTAGAGAAAGAATAGTGTCAACAATACTGCTATCAGTTGAAATGGAGAGGCTGGACAAATGAAGAGTAATAAAGTGCCGTATTTGGAGATACCTAAAAAAATTGGACTGGGGAAGACTAAATTTTTCACATAGTTGTTGAAATGAAGCTAAAGTGTTATTGAGAAACAAGTCATTGAAGCGTACTATACCCCTTCTTTGCCATTCTTTAAAAACAGAGTCCTGAGATGAGGGTTTGAAAAGTTGGTTAGACATGATAGGGCTATAGAGAGAGAAACTAGAGAAATTGAAACATTTACGAAATTGTGCCCAGATTTTTAGTGAGTGTTTTATAACTGGATTTATAACAGTTGTAAGTGGTGGAAGCGGGAGTGAGGATCCCAAGAAAGCCACGGAGGACCATTTCCCAGAACACTGTGACTCCATCTCTACCCAGTCAGGGCTGTCAGGCCTGTTGTAATAGAATGACCAGAATGCTAGACAGTGCAAGTTTGCTGCCCAATAATAAAAGCGGAAATTTGGAAGGGCAAGACCGCCTGCGGCCTTAGTTTTTTGGAGATGTGTCTTATTTAAGCGTGGACGTTTTCCTTGCCACAGATATGATGAAATGATGGAATCTAACTGAACAAAGAATGAACCAGGGATAAAAACAGGAATATTTTGAAAAAGATATAAAAACTTAGGTAAAGTGACCATCTTGACTGAGTTAATACGGCCTGTGAGGGAAATGGAAAGCGGTGACCATCGGGATAATGCCTGCTTTGTCTGATTCAACAGAGAGACAAAGTTTTCTTGATATAAATCTTTATACCTCCTCGTAACTGTAACACCCAGGTAAGAGAATTTTGTCTTCTCAATTTTAAGAGGCCATTTACCAAAGTCAAGAGTCTGCGCCAGGGTATTGACAGGGAAAATTACACTTTTACTCAGGTTTAATTTGTAACCAGAGTTTATTCCAAATTCCTCAAGTAATGATAAAACGGAGGGCAG
This sequence comes from Garcialebias charrua, assembly GCA_038048925.1. Classification (NCBI taxonomy): domain Eukaryota; kingdom Metazoa; phylum Chordata; class Actinopteri; order Cyprinodontiformes; family Rivulidae; genus Garcialebias; species Garcialebias charrua. The sequence continues at coordinate 3,855 of JBBPBX010052298.1, forward strand.
CGTGTCAGTCGGATGAGAAATGAAAAGTAAAAGGTCATCAGCATAAAGGGAGACCTTGTGCTCCATATCGCCTCTCCAGATTCCTGAAATTGTGTCACAGGACCGCAAGGCAGTGGCAAGAGGTTCAATTGCCAGGTCAAAGAGCATAGGGCTCAGTGGGCATCCCTGGCGAGTTCCTCGATGTAGACTGAAGGGTTTTGATATCTGAGAGTTGGTACGAATGGTTGCGGTGGGATGTGAATAAATTAATTGCACCCATGTAATGAAATTGGGGCCAAAACCAAATTTGTCAAGAACATTAAACAAGTAGTCCCATTCAACCCGATCAAATGCTTTCTCTGCATCAAGGGAAATAACACACTCAGGAACAGTATCCGAAGGAGAATAAATAATGTCAAAAAGGCGTCTGACATTAAAAAAGGAGTGCCTGCCTTTAATGAATCCAGTCTGGTCTTTTGATATGATCAAAGGAAGGATCTTTTCCAACCTTTGAGCAAGAACTTTGGCTAAAATTTTGGCGTCTGTATTTAAAAGGGAGATTGGTCGATAAGAGGAACAGTGAGTTGGGTCTTTTCCTTTCTTTGCAATGAGGGTAATGCAGGCCTCTAAAAAAGATTTCGGAAGGGATCCTTGGTCAAATGACTCTAAGAGAACCGAGTGTAGGAGTGGGGAAAGTAATGAAGAAAATTTCTTAAAAAATTCAGCAGGGAAGCCGTCAGGACCCGGACATTTGCCAGACTGCATTACCGATACAGCTGACACAATTTCTGTCAGGGATATTGGGATCTCCAGTGCATCTTTCAGGTTGGGTGTGAGTTTTGGCATGTTGGTCTTTTCGAAAAACTGAGAAGATAAATTCTTGTTGGTTTGGGATTCTGAAGTATATAAATGGGAATAAAAGTCCTTAAATGCTCTGTTAATTTGTAAATGATCTAGAGTTGTGGTGCCGTTCTCTAATTGGATCTTAGGGATGATTTGTTTAGCCATGGCACCCTTCAACTGATTTGCCAGTAGTTTTCCTGACTTTTCTCCATGTATGTAAAATGATGATTTACTTTTCAAAAGTGATTGTTCTATTGAGTATGTAGACAATAAATCAAACTTAGTTTTGAGTTCTACTTTTTTTTTGTACAGATTAGGGCATTTGTTTTGAGCATATTGTTGATCAATTTCTTTTATCTGCTGGGCTAAATCAGTTCTTTCTTTTTGAGATTTTTGCCTCAGCCGGGCGGTATATGAAATGATTTGTCCCCTAAGATAGGCCTTAAGGGTATCCCAAACTGTTGACAGTGGGATCCCAGGAGTTCTGTTTATGGATAGAAAGAAGGTTATTTCTTTTTCTATAAATGTAACAAAATCATTGTTTAACAGTAACGTTGAATTGAATCTCCACTGTCTACTCCTTATAGGAATGTCAGGGAGGGACAAAGACAGAGTGACAGGTGCATGGTCTGAGATGACAATACTGTGGTAGTCACAGCCACGGACAGAGGGAAGAAGTTTGTTGTCCATGAAAAAGTAATCGATCCTCGAGTATGAATGATGAACATGAGAAAAAAAAGAATATTCTCTCTCAGCTGGGTGTAAAAAACGCCATACATCGCACAGGCCATACTTAGATAGAAAGGCACGAATAGTGTGGGACGACCTGCTGGCTGTGGCAGGGTTTGTAGAGGATCTGTCCAAAACTGGGTCCAACCAGCAATTCAAGTCACCACTGAGTATCAATGAGTATGTGTTTAGGTCCGGGAGCAGTGAGAATAATTTCTCAAAGAAACCAACATCATCCGTATTTGGGGCATAAACGTTAACTAGCACTACTGGTGTGTTGTACAATTTACCGGAAACAATCACAAAACGACCATATTTATCTGAGTTAACTTGAAAAGGTTCAAATGAAATGTCTTGACTGATGAGGATCGAGACGCCCCGAGCCTTTGCTCGAAATGAGGAATGGAAACTCTGCCCGTGCCATGTTTGCAGTAATCGTTTGCTATCGTCACTTCTAATGTGAGTCTCCTGCAGGAAAGCAATGCCTGTATTTAACTGTTTTAAATGAGAGAGCACCTTCCTTCTCTTGACGGGGTGGTTTAAACCTTTGACGTTCCAGCTTGACAACACCAACTGACCACTCATATTACTAATAATTTGTATAAGAAAGGTAGGTAATACAGTCTAATGTGTTGATGGCTGTGCAGTTCTTGGCAAAGTGAAAGAAAATATAAATTAATGGCAGTGATGGACCCCCCCCCTCCCTTTCCCACCCTGGACAGCTGCAACAGACAGAAGCAGCAAGCTCCATAGAAATTAAAAATAAGTCTCCTGTCTAACTTTTAAACTAGTGCTCCAGTATCATCAGAGGAAAAAAAATGTATAAGCACCTCATGCAAGGCCAAAAATGTACACATAGATGTGTGATCACGCATACACATATAAACAAGGTTAAATTAATCCTAATCCTAAATTAAATCTTCAATCAGTCCAAGACCAATTCAAGATTCAATTCAAGATAGTCAACAGGTAAACAAGAAGAGGAAAAATGTTAATAGTTCAAAATAATATATTAAAAACATTATATATTTCACCCATTTTTATACCTGGATAGGCCTACTTCAATTATTTATGTGCCTAAATACCTAATGCCTAAAAAAAAAAAAAAATTTTTTTATAAGCACCTCACAAACTAGTTTAAAGTATGCAAGGCCAAAAAATGTATACACATAAATGTGTACCGGTAATCACGCACACATATACAAACGTAAAGTTAAATTAATCCCAATCTCAAATTAATTATCAATCAATCCAGGACTAACCCAAGATTCAGCTCAAAATAGTCAACAGGTAAACGAGAAAAGGAAAAATGTTTCATTTCAAAAATGTTAATAGTTCAAAAAAAGCTGCAACTAAAAAAGTCTCAGATAATCAGAGTATGGGCAGAGTCCTGCTCATCTGTTCCTCACCTCATGTAAAGAAAAGTTTAGTGTAATAATCAAAGCCAGTGCGGGAACAGCGCATTGTTCATCAGTTAGAAGAAAAGTTTAAATATTACTTGCGCTGTGAAGCTTGAAAGGTGTCACTGAACTTCTGCGCCTCCTCCACAGAGCCCAGCCACTTTCTGTTTCCAGCAGGTAAAGTCACGCGAAGTCGAGCAGGAAAAAGCAGAGCAGGTTTTAGACCCAGAGAATACAGTGCGGCCATCACGTCCTTATATTCCACTCGCTGGTTGAGGACTTCTGGGCTGTAGTCTTCCACGATCCGCACCGGTTTTCCCTGGTATTCAAGCCTGCCTCTGCGTCGAGCCTCCCGGATCATGAGCTCCTTCACCTGGACCCGGTGCACTCGCAGGATAACCGGGCGCGGCCGCTGGTCCGAGGCGGGTTTCGGAGCGAGGGTTCGATGGGCCCGGTCCAGTTCGGGTGGAGAAGGAAGCGTGTCACGCCCGTAGATGTCGCACAGCAGGTTGGAAAAGAAGTCTGTGGGACGTCCGCTTTCAATAGATTCCGGTAAACCCAGCACACGAATATTCTGCCGTCTGCTTCGATTTTCTAAATCCGCCAGTTTAGATCTTAGTCTGGCGTTTTCCTCCTGCAGAGTTGAGCAGGTGTTTTCCACCTCCGACATGCGCTGGCTCAGGTCGTTAGTGACAAGTTCCAGTGATGACACACGCTGGCCGTGTTCCTCCACCGCGAGCCGAGTTTGGTCCAATTTGATATCCAGCTGGTGAAAAGTTTGTTTAAACTCAGCTGACAGCGCAGCGCGGTGCTCCTCCAGCAGCGAGGTAATTGCCTCGAGGGTTAGGCCAGCGTCATCCTTCTCAGCGTCTTTCTTCGATCTTGTCGACTTTTGAGACATTTTTAATTTAAAATCTTCAAAAGAGATGCTTGATAGAAGTTGTGTGCGTGATGATAGGCAAAAAATATTACATATAGAGGGCTTGGTGGTACTAAAAAATAAATTTTACCCGGAGCACTGGCAAGTGCGACTCACTCCATCTCACGACCACACCCCCTCCATACTTACCAAAGTTAAAAGGAAGTTCCGCGATCCCGGACACGAGCCCCCACTTGTTACGAAACCGCTTCTCTCCCTAGCTCGTTCTTATCTTACCAGTATTTACTGGAGAGTAGGGCCGCAACTATAAGTGCGTGATGAAAAGAAAAATAGAAAAAAGAAACAAAACTGGCACCTGACGGAACACACACAGTGAGATGGGGCTTACCTTATGATGTCCGATCAGTTTCTCCACCAGCTGACATCCTTACAGTGGCGAGCCCGCACTTTTCTTCATCCGTCAGACAATCTGTTCAATATAGGTAGTCCCCGACTTACGAGCGAGTTCCGTTCCTACGACTATCTCGTAAGACGAAATCTCGTACGTCGGAACACGAAACACGTGTTCTCGTAAGTCCGGATTTTCGGTCGTAAGTCGGAAAATTTATGCTAGCGCTATTACGAACACTCGTTTTTCATCACAAATGTTCATACTAGTTCATAAACATGCTCAGAAACTTGTTTCCAAATGGTTAGCTAACACACTTTCATCTAAAAACACATAAAAGTGCTGTATTTTTTGTATGTTCTTTACAAATTTACTGCTCGTTCGCTAGCTCGTAAGTCCGGAACCTCGTAAGTAAGAGCGCTCGTAAGTCGGGGACTACCTGTAGTTGTTTTTGCTTTTCTTTATAGTTTTTCCTCTTTTCTTAAAAACGCACCACTTGTGATTTTGTAGGGGGTTGATGTTAGCAAGCGTGTAAACTCCCCGGTGCATTACTTAGCGTCCAGCCGGTTCATCCAGGACAAAAACATCCGACGCTCCCCTCTGGGTTGATCCTGACCCGAGGTGAAGACTCTGTCTCTCCGTCCAGAGCCTACTTGCACCGTACCTTAAAATATTTCCTCTTCTTTACACGTCTTCACTGCCACAGCAGCTCCCAACAGCTACTCCATCAGACAATCACCCACAGGTGTGCTACAAGCGCAGCTAAAAACACTTGTCTGGCTGAGCCCCGCCCCCTTCACCAGTGAACCGTCAAAAAGGTGCCAGAAATAAAAATAACAAACAAACAAAAGACGGAAGAAAATGTGCCCACGTAACACTAGTCTTATGAAAACTGCCCCTTTTTACTTAATTCTAATGTAAATCAAAATATTTTTACATGTTTTTGGTCTGTGGGAGGAAACTGGAGAACGGAGAGAAAATGCAAACCCTACTCTGAAAGGCCCCCGGTTGGAATTGATCCGGTGATCTTCTCTCTGAGATGCAGTAGCTCTACCAACTGATCCACTGTGCGGCCTCTAAATGATTACAGTATATATCATATAAAAGAGTGTTTTTGTTTTTCCAGCCAGTTTCAGATGAATGGAGACATCATGCTGAAGCTGTGCAGGCGTCACTGCTCACTCGTGATTTTTACACTTCATGACCTGAACTTTTGAAAATGCAGTTTAAAAGAGATGCATTAACTCTTTCTGCTTTTTCACCTTGGGGGTTTCTGAGGCCTGGAAGATCTCAGTAAGCAGTTCTCCTCCTGCGTTTATCAAACCTCCTCAGCTAACACAAGTCTAGTCTTTCTTTCAGTATTTTATTTATTACAGTTTTTATTTTTTTCCTGCTGATTCAGCATTTACAGTATTTTCTGGACTATAGGTCGCACCTTTATACAAGTCGCTTTGTCCAATTATTGTCAATAAATTGGAAAAAATCCATAAACAGGTTGCACCTTTATATAAGTCGCATCTATTATGCGTCACCGCTACGCGACACGTCAGCGCGTCATTTGCCCTGCTGAAAATGACGACCACAGAAGCATGCACGGAAGGACTTTTCACAAGATTTACACGGTAAAAACAATTATTTGTCTGCTGAAAATTATAGCAAACATGCGTCTTAGCTTAACCGTTCCTTAATAAATTCACGTAATGGTCAAATCTGCTGGATTTAAATTGTTTCGCTCTGACTTCTTCCAAACAGTCTTGTGCGCTGCAAAAATTAATTATAAATAAATTGAATTTTAGCTCAAATGTCTCATACAGGTCAAGAGTTTGTAAAGGAATACCAAATAATTACGCTCTGTAAGCTGAAAGAAAATCCGCGGTGTGGTTTATGAGTTATTTAGACAAATAGTATCCGTTTTGGTAGCTACCGCTAACAACAAAGAACGATAATAAAAGATCGATTTTTTAAATCTCAAACATCTCATAAAGCTCGTCAGTTGTAAATGTCCATACAGTGATTACATTCTGTAAGTTTGATAAAAATCTGTCCTGTGGTTCTTGACTTATCTTGCTAACAAAAACAGCTAACATAAACAGCTAACAAACACAGCTAACAAACAGTAGTTACCTCCAGAGCAGGAGGCCAGGCAGCGACAGAGTCAGTCCGAGCAGAGGAGGCTTTTTTCGGACACATGAGCTGGAAACGGTCGGTGGACTCTCTGAAAGTGTCCCCTAGCGGACAAAAGTGGTACTGCACCATTTTTTTTGTTGCCAAAATGAAAAACGATCATATCTGAGCCAAAAATTGGTCTAAAAATATGGGGAAAAACTCCATAAACAGGTCTCACCTCTCTATAGGTCGCAGAGCATGCAAATTAGGCAAAAAACCGTGATCTATAGTCTGGAAAATATGGTAGTCCTCGGTTCCTTTAAAAACTGTTCACTGAACTCTGCTGCAGTTCATCTGCTCTACTGGCTTCATAAGCTACTGTTAACTTCAAGGTATGATTGGAGTTTTTAGCTATCATTTTATTAATTTAGCTTTTAGCTACTCTTTTACTCATCTTAACTTCTGCATCTGCACAGTAGTAGTAGTCAATACAGTAATAATACTTGTATGTGTGTGTGTGTGTGTGTGTGTGTGGGGGGGTCAACTATTTTGGTTGGTTCTCTACTGAGGTTACCAGATAAACACTGGTGGCAGCTGCTACCATGGCAACACCTTTGTGCTCCCTCCCTTTCTGTCTCCTCTCTCCTCCCCCTCTCCGACCACTCCCCCACCCCCACCCTTTTTGGCTGGGTGGGCACTTTGCTACGCCTGGCGAGTGGACCAGTGGAGGAGAGCCCTCAGATCCCTTCAGCTCCCTCAGAGGAAGGAGTGGGCAGACAGGAAGAAGGACTAACCTGGACTGAGTTGTGTTGAGTCTTTTGGGGGGTGAGGGGGGTGAGGTGACAGGATGAGTGAGGACAGCCACTCCCACTACAGGCTGGACCCCAGCGACCGCCTCAACGGGCTGGGCCAGAGGAGAAAGAGACCCAAGAAGGTAACTGAATGAAAGGAGAGCCACATGGGGTGAGGGGGGAGCAGGTGCACAGTGATGGAGGATGTGATTTATTTTCTGTGTGTGACCTGAGGCTTCTCATAGAATGTGATTCTCTTGAAATACTCACTCGCTTTTCTCCCAGTGAGAGCATCTCCTCTGATCCGACCTCACCCTGCCCGGTACCCCCACCCTCTGCTTCATCCTCCACCCCCCATGTGTTGTTGTTGTTGTTGTTGTTGTTGTGGACACGTCCATGTAGTGAGTAGTAGGAGGAGGAGGCTCCTCTCACATGCTGACAGGGTGTGTCCCTGCTCTTTGTGTTCCTCCTCTGAACATCATCACTCACAACATCAGGATCATCAGACCTGGCTCATGGGGGGGTTGACAGTAATATCAAGAAAAGAAAAACATAAAATCAGAAATGTTTCAGTGTGTGCACACAATGCAAAAACTGCATGGAATTTTATTATAAAATATAAAAAACAAGTCCAGTGTACATAATGTATTTCTAATTACTGTAATGGGTTTGAGATTTATTCTCTTCAATTTTCACAACCCCTGAAAAAAAGAATAATCCTTAGAATGACCATACTGTAATTGGTTTCAGCTTAATCAATTTCAATGGTTTATTCAGGTCTGTCCCTCTTTATATTTTGTTTGTATTCATGGACCAATCGTCATATTCCTGTTATAATAAATTCACCTCCTTATGAGATCAACATGAGGTTACTTCATATTAGAACAAGGAGAGTCATCATAAGATGTGCTGAGCCGCTTTAGGTTTTTTTGTGTGTAAAATTATTCACAAATTATCAAAACATGGTTTTTGCTTTATATTTGAAATCTTTGTAGTTTTGAGATCAGCAGTTGGGTTGGGGGTGGGAGTCTTCCTGCACTTCATGATTTGAATTTAAGATGATTATCAAAGCATTTTAATGACAGGAAACCTAGATATTTTTTGTACACAAATACAGACTAATTTATATATTTTCTTGGCTAATAGAGTTCAAAAGTACATATATGTGCTGCACTTAGACCTGTCCAAAGATCATCACATCTTACACCACAGGCTCTCAGATTTTGGCTTCTCAGATCACACTGTTGGCTGGTTCTCAAACTATTTCTCAGCTTGGAGGCACTGTGTTCAACATAACAATATTTCATCTAGCTAACTAATGGTGTGCCACAAGGATCAGTTTGAGATCCCACTCTGTTTACAAATTATATAAATAATGTACGGCAGGTCTAAGCATTCCTGATGCATCCTTGCATCTCTATGCCAATGACACTGTTGTCTACTGCCGAGCTAACACAGTTGTCAAGGTTTTCCAGCTTCGACAGTCTGCATTTGCCATCATTCAGTCAGACTTATTCAAAGTCAAAGTCAACTTTATTGTCAAAACTGCAACATGTACAGGACATACACAGGATTGAAATTTCATTTCTCTCAGTCCCTCGGTGACAAAGTAACCATTTAAACACTAAAACATTTAATAAACATAAGCATAAAATGAAATAATAAAAGTGTAATACTGTCCTGAGTTTTTGCATAGTAGTATAAAAGTATAGAAAGTATGTCTCTAAAAATACAATGAAGGTTCTGGCATTGACATTTGTAATAGAGTGACAAAGCAGCATATGAAGTTTATGTGCACAGTATATGTATGAGGTAGTTTTGATTTGATTTGATTTGATATTTATTCATTCATTTTAAAAGAACAATACAAGACAGTTTCATCAGATACAAGATTACAAGTAGGATAAAATGAAGGGAGCAGAAAGAAGATGAAATCTTATTATATCTGCCCCTATTTCACAGTTTGTTCAACCAATGATAACTTTCAAGCAACATCACAGAATGAATAGTTCTACCTATTTTCCTAACTGTAATACACAAACTACATCACAAAATGAATAATTCTACTTAATTTTCCTAACTGAAATACATAAACTACTGTAGATCACAAAAAGAATAATTCTACTTAATATTTCTAACTGTAATACACAAACTACATCACCCATAATTCTAATTAATTTTCTAATTCTAATTTTTTTATTTATTTTTTTATTTTATTTTATTTTTTTATAATTTTATTTAATTTTCCTATTTTTTTTTTTTTTTAATTAATTTTCCTAACTGTAATACACAAACTAGATCATAAAATGAATAATTCTACTTAATTCTACTTAATTTTTCTAATTGAGTTAGTTAGTTAGGTAGTTGATATTGGTATAGAGGTAAGTGACATATGCAATAAGGCTAGTAAAAAGAATATATGTATCAGCAGTAGTGTAGATATAAAAAGTAGTGTAAATGTAAACAGTAGTAATAAATGTAAACAGTAGTAATAAATGTAAACAGTAGTAATAAATGTAAACAGTAGTAAAATGTAAACAGTAGTAATAAATGTAAACAGTAGTAATAAATGTAAACAGTAGTAATAAATGTAAACAGTAGTAATAAATGTAAACAGTAGTAATAAATGTAAACAGTAGTAATAAATGTAAACAGTAGTAATAAATGTAAACAGTAGTAATAAATGTAAACAGTAGTAATAAATGTAAACAATAGTAAATGTAAACAGTAGTAATAAATGTAAACAGTAAATGTAAACAGTAGTAATAAATGTAAACAGTAGTAATAAATGTAAACAGTAGTAATAATGTAAACAGTAGTAATACATTTAAACAGTAAATGTAAACAGTAGTAATAAATGTAAACAGTAGTAATAAATGTAAACAGTGTAAATGTAAACAGTAGTAATAAATGTAAACAGTAGTAATAAATGTAAACAATAGTGTAAATGTAAACAGTAGTAATAAATGTAAACAGTAAATGTAAACAGTAGTAATAAATGTAAACAGTAGTAATAAATGTAAACAGTATTAATAAATGTAAACAGTATATTAATAAATGTAAACAGTGAATGTAAACAGTAGTATGACTATAGGCAGTAATGTAATACAAACATTAGTGAAAATATAAGTAGTGCAAACTGAATGAGCACATGACCGTGAGTTGAGTGAATAACCTGTTTTGATGACACAGAGTCCATTGTTAAAATATTTGTGTTGTGTGGTAATGTGTTATTATTCCATCTCATTCTGGTGCTAAATGCTGACAAAACCAAAAGGATGTAGTTTTCCAACAGAAAGTTGGTGCCAGCTACTCTTCTTCCTAGCTCATCCAAGCATGGTGTTCCTATTGAGTTTGTACATTCTTACACGTTTTGGTTGATGCACCTCTCTCTTTTAAACCACATGTCAAAGACTTGATAAAGAACTTGAAATTAAAACTGGGTTTTGTTTGCAGAAATAGATGTTGCTTGACCCTGGATGCCAGAAAACACCTCTATCTTCCTATCGGCCATTGACTATGGTGACATTATTTACATGAATGCCCTGCCAGCTCCTTGCACATGTTGGATGTTGTTGATCATGGTGTGATGATTCATAACTGGTTGTAACTATCGTGCCCATCACTGCACTCTGTACTCCTTGGTCAGTTGGTCATCATTATCTATATGTAGGCTCTCACACTGGTACATCTTCATCTATAAATCACTCCTTGGTCTGCAACCTTCTCATATCTCCTCTCACATGTCACGTCGTCAGTACAGCTACAGTGTGCGTTCTCAAGCCATCATTACCTGCAGTGTACCTTCATTGCAGACTGAACTCTGCAAAAGGCCTTTTCCTACTCAGCTCCTGCACCTGGAACACCTTGCAACAGGAACTGAAGTTAACCACCTTGATTTCTTTAAGGGGTTTCAAACGTTTGATAATGTCAATATAAAAATCAAAGCAAATATGTTCTTGTTTTTAGTATTTCACCCTGTTTTACAGCACTCTGATTTATTGTTTAATACACTACTCTTATTTCAAGTGCATTTTTATTGTAGTTTATTGTTGTCCTTGTCTAATGTTTTGTTGTCTGGACTTTATGTGTTGTGTCTGGAACAGGTCCCTCTTGTAAATTAGTCCCGGTGGAGCATTACGTTAGCCTGTATGAATGAAAAAATATAACAAAAACTGTGAGTCACAGGCTGCTGACCAACAATTAGCATAGATGCTAACTTAATATTATGAATGAATGTGCCAAACCAGTCAGTAACAGAAATACGGTATACATTCTGCTGACATGTTTTTATTTGCCTGTGTAAGAATTAATGAGGAGGTCAATATTAATACTGACCTCCTTTATATCTTAATTAATCTACTTATTCAGATTGAATAGTAAATTCACGGATTCTGTTCTTTTTCAGTTTACCCAATATTTCTGTGATCTTTATGATGGATAAATAAACAGAGCCATTAAGTGACAAAGACGTTAACTTAGTTTGATATGTCAAAGAGACACTATCATTTATTTAAAATAAATCAACTAAATTAACACCATTACACTTGATTGACATGATTTCACTTTCTTTCAATTTAAAACGTCAGCACACTTAAATTCAACACAACAGACATAAATATTGGATGTTAACATATTTAGTCTGAGGGGCATTTCAGCTTAAAATAGTTTCCAGCTTAAGATTGAGAGGGAAAGGGAAAAGGAGGAAAGATTTATGGAGGAAGAAAAGTTAAGAGTCAGGGAGTTATCTTGATGTGTTTTAACCAGAAACATGGCAGTTCTCCGGCCGATTAAAGCTACACGTTGGTACCCTTGGCAAAGCATTTGACGACTTGTTACCTCGTGAAGATGGTCAGTCTCCCTCGGTCCAGTTTGGTCAGTTCGTTTACCATTCTCAGCGTCTCCAGACGTGCGCCTTGACTCGAACCGAAAGTAACGGCAGCTCCTGGTGGTGTTTCCAAGATAAGACGTTCCTTAAAGGAATGTCAATAAAAGAGAGCTTTTCACGGCTTGAAATAGATTTATAACAGGCATGTTATAAATCTTTTAACTGAATGACGTGTCCTTAGCGTGTGACTAGACGATCATCAGTTCTTTGGAGAAGACCATAGTTTGAGGCTTACTCCAGCAGACTTCTTTAGAGAAAGTAAGATGTGAAGGTTTTAACTGAGACGTGACCCAGAAAATGTGTTCTTTCTGATTGGCCGAATGGCATCATAAGTTGATGTGAGGATGACATCAACATGTTGAAAGGGGGTCAAAAGATTAGTTTGTCAGAAAGATAAAGTGTTAGTTTCAGATGTCAGCATTTTATCATAAAACTGATTCCTTTGCTTTAACACTTTAACAAAATACTGTTGGTTTGATTAAAACAACGTCATTAAGCATCACATATGGGACCTATTAATGATAATAGCTTGATTATTAAATAGGACAAAAACAAAAGTCTTTGGGTGTCTAGATTGTCCTGAGCTCAAGCTAAAATGAATGAGATAAAGTGTTCCTTTTATCTTCACATGCAAGTTCGAGAGGAGAGGAGAAATCCTCCATGTACAACATTTTGAATTAAGCAGAGTATTTGATTTATCTGACATTAAAATGTACTGATGCTCTTACAAATAAAATTATTCATTTGATAACATTTGAATTAACAAAATTAAAAGAAGTCTCTGTGACCCGAGATTGCACCTTTGACACAGCAGTGAAACACAGTTTAACTCTCACAGAATAACACAGCTTAAAAGCACACATCATGAAAATGACAAAAGTTATTCTTTTGATCACATCAGCCTAAAATCAAAGATAGAAATAGTCTCTTATTGGTGACTATGTTATCAGATTATAGCTAAATGAATAATTTTGTAGTAAATGTCTTGCTTTACTGAGAGGTCAGTAAAGGTCATCACTGGACAGTTCAAAAACCTTAATTTGACCCTGGGTAGGTCCACTACATCTCCCCCCTTTTGGAAGCCATCGCCAGTCCTTGGGGATGGGGTCCAACACGAAAGGAAACCTTGAACTGTCTTTGATCTTGAAGTAATCCAGCAAGTGGAAAAAAAAAATCAAAAATTATAATCCCATAAAGTTTTTGGAAATTCCATACTGTTCGTAGGTAATCCCATTGCGAAAAGCTTTTAATCCTTTGGAAAACAAAGTCTGTTAACTCTTGGAAAACAAAGTCTGTGATCCCTTGGAAAGCAAAGTCTTATAATCCACAGCGGTAATTCCACAGCAGTAAATCCCCAACGATTAGTTTTGTTGAATGATCAGCAACAATTGTTTTCATAATCAGCATGTAGAGGGGATCCCTCGATTTGACGCAGAGGAGGCGGCCCTTGGATGAAGGTTGAAGACCAAGCGTTGGAGCTGCAGGTCCCCACATCGATGGTTGGAGGCTGGTTGGTTTCCAGTCCGTGCCACTCTGGTTCTATGTGTCATGCATTTATGTGGTTTTTAAGGTGGGCTTATGATTGGGATTTTACATTAAGCCTTACCTATATGCACCTGGTATGTAAGCTATCATGGTTTAGATCAGCTACAATTACCAATTAAGGGGTGGATCAAATCTATAAATTAGGTATAGGGATCTGTACCTATAGAATTTTGGAGGGCTTCTGTAACGAAGGCCTCTAATTCCAAACTATTCCTCCATTCATTACTTAGTTTAGGTTAAACTAACATAAAATGAAATATAGTTTGATCTAAATGTCTGTTGTCTTTTAGACGAACGACGTAGGATTTGGTATTCCTAATAAATTTTGAAGTCTATGGCGAGACTCATCAAAATGAATAGACAATCTAGAATAGAAACGATCGAATCGGTTCAATTTAGAAATTGTGAGGTCAATATAGTTTATGGTACCTTGAGTAGCTTTAAACTACATTGACTCTTCGACGATTGAGATTTAACAAAACGAACTGCATGTTGGCATAGTTAAATCCATATCATTCATTAACCAATGTTAATACAAAACCTTTTTGGCTGGGAGTGTTCAGAACCAAACAAAATCTCAACTAATGACAACAGTAATGACTAAACAACAAGGAAACAACGTTTCACTGCTTCGACACACTCTTGTCGTCAGATTCCAAAGTGCAACACACAAGAAAACAGGTCTCAACTTTATGACTGAGGTCAAATTAAATCTCGTGGATTTAAACGGTTGTTAAGGTTAGTTTTTGTTGTGGGTTTTAGGCTTAGCGTTTCTAAGTTCAAATTGGACAATGCGACTTATAGGGTGGGAAAATACGGTAGTTTAAACCTGATTAGTTTATTTACTAACTTGTGTTTGGACGACCTTATTATCCCATGAAGTCGGTGAGTTTGTGAGATCTTTGTCTTTTGTGGAGTCATTGAACGCCTTGTAAGGTTTGATCTGATTTCGATGTACCCATTTAGCAATTGGCTCTTTGCGGCCTTTGCTGATTTTGATTTCGTAGACGACTGAGGACACTTTGTCTGTTATCAGATGAGGTCCAGTCCACCTGGGCATTAGTTTGCGGGCGAGAGTTCCGGTCTCGGACCCTCCTTTCCCGGTTGCTGGGGCGAACGTATAGTACCAGACTCTGTCTCCCACTTGGAGTTCATTGTGAGAGGCCTTTTGGTCGTAGTACGCCTTACGTCCTTCAGCGGATTTTTCCAGGTTTTTCTGGGCGAAAGCAAAAGTGTTTCTGAGGTGTACATTCAAATCTTTCATGTATTGTTGTGTGGTGTAGGCTGTCGCCATGGCGGCGTCGCCTGGTTGGTACAACAGGTGTAGAGGGAGAGTCATTTGTCGACCGGTCATCATCTCGAAGGGAGAGATGCCAGTTGATGTGTGTGGAGTGGCTCTTATGGCCATGAGGACCAGAGGGAGTTTCACGTCCCAGTCCTTGTGGTTTGCAGCCACGTATTTCTTCAAAATACTCACCACAGTTCTGTTTGCTCTTTCTACTTGGCCTGAAGCCTGTGGGTGGTAGCCGACATGAAAGTTGGCCTTGACGCCTAGCGTCTTCCACAGTTCTTTCATCACTTCACCTGTGAAGTGTGTACCTTGGTCTGAGTTCACCCGAAGGGGAAGTCCAAACCTTGAGAATATATGATTCATTAACAACATAGCAGTGGTTTGTGCTGTGTCGTTAGGAGCTGGTAGGCATTCTACCCATTTGGTGAATGCACAGGTTACCGTGAGAAAATATTTATTTCCTCTAGAGCTCTTAGTGAGTGGTCCAACCCAGTCGATCTGGAGGTCAGACCATGGGAATGCAATGCCTCTGCTTTGCAGTGGTGCTCTGTGAAGTGGTCTGGTTGGCTGAAACTGGCCACAGACCACGCACCCTTCAATGTAGTCCTTGACATCCTTTTTCATTCCAGGCCAATAGGCAATTTGTTTTAATGCCGTCAGCGTGGCTTTATCTCCTTTGTGTCCTGCGGACGGGAGATCATGGGCATGAACTAACATCACCCCCCTTTGGTCATGGGGAACCACGAACACAGGTGAGGACGTTGGTCCATGAGCGAAAGTTAAGATGCCCTTGATTAGTTTTAGCTGTTTGCGCAGCTGATAGAGGACCTTAAGGTCTGGATCGGAATCCAGGTCGTCTTTAGACGGACTATTTTTGTTCGGATCAGTCAGGTACAGTATCATGGAGTTGATAGCAGGATCCGACTTTTGTAGTTGGATGATGTCTGGGTCAGTCAGTGCGGGTCGTACAGAGACTGCGTTGTCAGCAGGTCTGGCTGCGGCCTGGGCACGTGTGACTGCCATAACCCTGACCGTAGGTTGTATTGACAGAGTCTTGATTAACCAGGAGGGGTCGAAGGACCATAGAGGACCTTCGTCGGCTCCTTCTTTGGCTAAGGAATCTGCAATGTCATTGTAATGCTTGTCATCGCCTGGGACTCTAGAATGCCCCGGAACTTTCTTCCAGTAGATCTGTAAGTCATGTGATGTCACCAAGTGATCACACGCTATGAAAAGCTCTTTGTGTTTGACCACTTTTCTGTCGCTTGTTAGGAAACCGTTCTGTTTCCACACAGCGAGGTGACAAGCGAAACTCAAACGAGCATAGTTAGAGTCAGTGCAGATGACTAGCGTCTTGATAGAGCGTTCTACTACCATCTGGAGAGCTATTAGGATTCCTGCAATCTCAGCGTACTGAGAAGTCTGAGATCCTAATTTGTAGCTGAAAGTTATCTGCTCTTGGTCTTGGAGGAGGACCCCTCCAACACCTGCTCTGCAGATTTTGTCGCGGAGGAATGAAGATCCATCCACGTACAATGTTGTCATATCTTTGCAGATATTGTCATCAAAGAAGTGGTGATTCGGGTCTTCAGTTACTGGGGGTTTTACCTCAACCGGCGGCTGGGTGGCTGGTACATCTTGTGTACACTTCTGGCAGATTGCCAAGTCCGTCCCCAGATGTGACTTCTTGTTTTGACCATAACGTATGTCTAGGTTAAAACTTTGAAGCGCCATGAGCCACGTTGCAACACGTGAGTTTGTCACCACACCATCTCTGATGCGTTCACTGTTAAGAAAGGTCACTGGCTGGTGTTGTGTTTCCACAATGATTTTCTGTCCACCAATGTAGCTGGAGAAATGTTTAACTGCCCACACTGTGGTCAGTAAAGCTTTCTCACAGTCTGAGAATCTCAACTCGGGGCCTGCCATCGTTTTGCTGGCATAGGCTACCACACGTTTGTCTCTGTCGTGTATCTGGTACAGACCCGCACTTATGCAATGAGCTGAGAAGCCCACTTCCAAGTAAAACTCTTTGTTGTAGTCTGGGTAGACTAAACAAGGGGCTGACTTGATCCTGTTTATAAGAGCGTCCATTGCCTGTTGCTGTTTGTCAGTCCAAACAAATGGTACGTCTTTTTTAAGGAGTTCAGTCAGTGGTTTCGCAAGGTCCGCATAGTTTTCGATGAACTGGTTCGAGTAGTTACACACGCCCAGAAAACTTTGTAGTTCTTTGAGATTGGTGGGGACTTTGAGATTGTCGAGGCCTTGGGTGCGAGTCAGCTGTGGTTGTACTCCGTCAGGACCTACAAGTAGGCCAACGTAGTCCACTTTGGTTCTGCACCATTGGCATTTTGACAGTGATATCTTAGCACCAGCAGTTGTCAGCTGATTCAGAACGTGGTCGATCTCAGCCAAATGTGAGTCCAGTGTTGGCTGCCTCAAAAGGACATCGTCCACGTAGATCAGTGTTCCACGCTCGTGGGCGTCTGGACATGCTTTGTTCAAGAAGATGTTGAACTCTGCAGGTGAGTTAGCGTAGCCAAAGGGACACCTGTTAAAGGTGTACTGACGGCCACCAAAAGTGAAAGCTAGTTTGTACTGGTCCTCGGCGCGCACAGGGATGGTCCAAAAACCAGAGGCGACGTCGAGAGTCGAGAAGTACTTACCATTGGTGACCTTGGGCAGTTCCTGTTGGAGTTGCGTCATAGGCCATCTGGATAAGGGAACTTGTTTGTTCAGCTTTCTGTAGTCTATAGTGAGTCTCCACTTACCATTAGGTTTTAACACCGGCCATAAAGGCGCAGAGTAAGTGCTGTTACAGTATCGGATGATACCTTTTTCTAACAGGTCATTAATGATTTCTCTGACAGGTTGATGTGCTGCCAGAGGAATCTTGTACTGTCTGACAAATGCAGGGGGAGCATTAGGCGGGGTTGGGATGCTCACTGTGTGGAGCGTGGTCAACCCACAATCCATCGAGTCAGTTGAGAATGATTTCTCATATTTTAGAAGAACTTTGCGAAGTTTGTCCCTTTCTTCATCAGTTTTCAGGGCGTCGGCTTGGGCGACCACCTGGTCAATCTGTGAAGCAACTGAGAGGGATTCTTGTTCTTTGGGGAGCTCCAGTGAGTCCCCTTCAGTGTCGTAAAACCTGTCAACAGGTAGTGCACTGTAAGTTTGGGGGCATAGACTGTCTCCTTTGTTGAAACCGAACCTGCGGACAGTGTCCTGGTCGGACTCAGTGGGGGAGAAAAGAGCTATGGCCTGTGTTGGTTTCGTGAACAAGACTTGCCCCGTGTGTTGATATGGGATCAAGTTCTCTGGGAGTCCTCCCAGAAATGGAATGCTTAGCTCAAAATCATGAAAATCAGTGGAGATCAACCATCCTAGCTGTGTGTTTTTTGGGATCAGTACCTCTTCTGTGCTTGTGTTGCACACAGCAACAGTCGTGGTTCTGCAGTCGAGGGTCACTTGGAATGTGGCCTCCATGGACAGTCCTAAGTTGAAAAACATAGGAGATGGTTGAAAGTATGCCAGTTTTGTGCTAATAGCTTGTCCTTTCATGATGTGAATCATCACCGGCATGTTCATAACCTGAGGTGGTACCGCAGTGTTATGGCTGTTAGCAATCTGACAGACCTCTGGAATGGTCTGTCCAGCCTTAAGGTTCTCTGTTGTTAGCACAGGAGAGTCCTTTGTGGCTGTGTCTAGTGACCACAGTACATTGTTGTTGATGTCCACTCGGACACCTAACCTTACCAAAATGTCGGAGCCTATGTAGGTTGCATGTGGTAAGTTCGGGACCACGAGGAACGGGTGATCCAGTTCTCGTTGGTTCCAGATCAGTTTCAGGTCAATGATCCCTTTTGCGGTCATTACCTGTTTATCGTTGGGGTCCAACGAAAAGCGGAAAGCCTTTTTGTTCATTTCTAGACCCAACTGTTTTTTAACCAAGGTTCCATAGAAAGCTTGGCTGATCGCTGATTTCTCCGTCCAAGGAGACAAAACAGCATCATCGGTGTGGGATCCTTGGATCTCAACACCTTTGACTACCTGCGGTAGGTAGTGTTCAGTGAGTGCTGACTGTTTCAGCTCGCAGAGGAGGCTCTCTTGTTGGGCCTTTTCTGCCTCACCTGTTGCTGAAGGTTCACTTACCGGGATTGTGCTCTCGTTGGAGGACCCCTTTGTGCCTTCCGCGGTACCTGCTGTTAAACAGTCAGTGTCACCATGTGTAGGCATATCGATCGGCAGTGGTTGGCTCACTCTGGTCCACATTGTTTGATCGCCATAATCTATAATCGCGTCAAAGCGGTTTATAAAGTCTTGGCCAACCAAAAATGGGAATGAGTCAACGGTGGACACGTGTACCGGGTGGTATAGCGTCATTTCACCAATCTGCATATGAACCATGGCTATAGCTGTAAGGGTTGTACTCGTCTCTGAGAGTCCCTGCAGTACTACAGCACATTCTTTGAGGGGTATTTCCCTGTCAACCCCGCTAGCGGCTATCCTTAGCTCCTTCAACAGTGTGGGAGACATAATGGTTATGTCAGCCCCACCATCCAGGAGGGCCTCTTCTGTGAGGACCCCTTCTAAAGTGATTGACAGGTAAGCCTTCTTAGCGGGCCCCTTCCTGATAATGTTACACAGGAACCTATCAGGTTTTTTTCGACGTTTGTTACGTCTACCACTGTCTGTGTGAATTTCATTCACCTGTACTGGTAGTGCAGTCACACATGGGTCTGAGTGATCGGTCTGTGACGAGTCATTGTCTTTGGTGAGTGAGCTTACCCCCCCTTTTTCCGATGAGGGGCTCTCGGACTCTGTAACAATGAAGTCATGGTTACAGTCAACGTCTTGTTGACTGTCTATACCCTGATTGTCAGCATCCTGACCATCAGTATCTTGGCGACTGTCAGCAATCGTGGCATTGCTGTTATTTGTGTGTTCTGAGTCACTATCAATGATAGTGCTACACATCACACCAGGTTTGTTTTCCTTGTTTGTTTTTTTCAAACTTTCTAACAACCGACGTATGTTCTCCATCTCTTCTGAAGACAGAGGTTTAGGGCCTTTTTTCTGGAACTTCTGTGGGTTTTTCCTCGCCCCAGACTGTTCAGTTTGAGGTGCAGGATCTGGCGCATTGCTCGGGGGTCCCCTCTGGGACCACCCTCTTCCATATGAGTCACCTTGGGACCCATATTTCTTTTTCTTTTGGAAAGCCCCCCTTTTTTGATGATGGGGTTCTTCCTCTTGATGCGGCCTGTACCACTTAGGGTCTCTGGACCCCTTTTGGTCTTTGTTCCAGCGGACACCTTCATTTTGCGGTCTGTCAGGTTGGAAATTTTGCTTATTCTCGGCTTCCTTAAAAGAGTGAGCTGGCGCTCTTGCTCCTTCAAGGTCTAGCGTTTGGTATTTGACCTTTTCACCAGGACACACTTCAAAGGGTGTTTTGTTTGGTGTGCGACCTGTAAAAACATCTATCGCGCACTCTCTTATGTCTTCGATGGACCTCCGTTTATAGTTTGCGCTGACATGTACTTTCTCTCTTATGTCAGGGCAGAGG
>JBBPBX010052300.1:2500-15093 GCA_038048925.1 Garcialebias charrua
AGGGGCTGTTTGTATTCAGCGAGGGAGGAGGAGGAGGTTGTGTGAAGTTGGACGGGCAGAGAACTGTACACAGATTTTCAAGTCTTACAGTGAGAGGAGGTAGTGCCACATTAATAAAGCGGTGGCTAATCGTATCGTTAAAGACACGGCCCTTAGTGTCTAACAAGACAGCTAACTTTAGCAGTCTTGTTAGACACTAAGGGCCGTGTCTTTAATTACATTACTGCTTTAATGTTGCACCACCTCGCACGGCTAAATGAGTTTTATACCGTGGTTGGTTTCAGGGAAGGAGGCTGAAATCTGTCGGACCTGCAGCTTCACACGCTTCATACTCATAGCACGGTTTTAAATGGTGATTTTTTTTTTGTAGTGCTTAGTGTCGGGACTTGTTTTCAGCAGCATTGTCTACAGCGATCATCTTTCTGCCCCTCATCTGACAATTTGAATCCAAACCATTAGTGAAAGAACAGCCATAGTTTCTCTTTTTGTTCAGCAGATATGCTGCTCTTCACATCTCCCACGTTTACCTGTTGTGCTAAATGTCTCCCGCCCACCTCCTGGAGAAGCAGGGAGAGCGTGGCTGACCCAGTAGTTCCTGAGATAATTGGGGCTGGAAATTGGTGACAACACAATTTTATTTTAGAACCTCTGAACATTTGGGGACCATATCTCTGGAACCGCTGGTTCAACTGGCTCAAAATGTAGAAACTTTTGTGGGATCACACTGAACAAATGTGTCGCGTTTAATCAAAATCTGAGACGGTCGGGTTAAACTCGATGGGTGATTTGTCATGAAATGACCCCCGAGATATCACCACGGGCTCAGATACACCCAAAACAACTCAACTCCCCTGTGTGGAATACAGTGCCAAGCTCACCTAGAAGGCGGAAGAGCAACTGTTTGGTTGCAACTTGATAGTTGAAGATGTTGATGCCCTGATTGTTGGTGACTCCCAGTCGAGCCCCAGCCCTCACAATGGCACGGCACAGATTGGCATTTCCTTTCATATAGGCCAGAAGCAGAACTGCAATAAAGCACAGCTCACATTCAGTCTGAGAGTCACCTGTTCTTAAGAAAACAAGTAAATAAATGTAAAACTGCGGTACCAGTGTTCCCTTCGTTGTCTGGTTTGTCTAGAGGGTATTCAGGCATGCACTCCAGGAACAGCTCAAAAATGGCAGCTGCGTTTTCCTTGCCGTACTGACCCAGCACATGCATTGGTGACTGACCCCTGGAACAGGCGCACACAGGTGTTACACTTCATCTGAAACTGTACTTCTGTTACGTCTCTGTTCTCAATGAAACTAAAAGTATACAGATCATACCTGAGATTGAAGGCCTCGGCATCAATGTTGGACTCCGTGAGAAGGGACCTGACGTTGTTAAGGCGGCCCTGCATCACAGCCAGATGCAGAGCTGGGAAAACAAGAGGCAGGAAACAGATTTCAAGTCTCGATATGTTGGAGAAGTTACATCAACAATTAAAGATATGTCTTGTTTGACAACTCGTTTTTAAAAATCAGAATAGCCTTAAATGATAACGTGACCATAATTTAGAGCACATCCCTTTGTTTAGTATTACCCCGATACTTGATGGTTGATCTTTTGCTTACATTCAAATTATTTAAAGAGGAAAAATACACTTTTGAAATTAAAAGAGAAGCAAAAGCAAATTTACAAATGTTCCAAAAGTAACGTTATATGAACAAGCTGTGGGGTGGCATCGTGGCTCAGCTGGTAGAGCTGCCGCCTCTCAGGAAGATGGTCGCTCTCTCCGTGCATGTGTGGATTTTCTCCAGGTACTCTGGTTTCCTCCCACAAAAACATGCATGTTAGGCAGATTGGTAACTGAATGGATGGATCCAAAAGAAGAGTTTTGGATAAAAGACGAAGAGTCGGTCCAGAGGACCCGTTAGATTTATCTACTTGGAATATTGAGCAGGCATCATGATGCAATTGGCTTTAACAAAGACTGAGCCAAAAAGAAAAAGCACACAGGGTGAGGAAAAACATCCCACTTCTTCCTTCACTGCTTCCATATGAATTCATTCATTCAACCTTTATTTATACAGGTTAGTCTCATTGAGCCTCGAGGACTCATTAACAAGAGAGACCTGATTTCAACAAAGACTGCACTGATGATCTGATCATCGTGATGTCTGAGCTCCTCTTTAGAAGCAGAAGGTTGGTCAGCTTTATGGTCTGGAGCATTCAGGTGTTTGGTGATGCAATGCCTGGAAACGCATCATTAATGATCCCGTCGTTGCCCATCACCCTGAAAAACCAAACAATCTGGAGTCCACAGCGAGACTGATTTAATCAAATTAAAAAACAATGAAGACGTGTCCTCCCATGATCAGGCAACTCAGAAAGTTCACACGGGCCAAATCTCAATCTTCTAAAATGTTTGAGAAGACAAAAAGTTTCTAACTCCCACTCATCAGGCCTGTTTGTTCAATTATACATTAGTTAGGCAACTTTCAATTATTTTGCTCCTTAGGTTATACAATATTTATCAAAAATAAAAATTATTTAAACTATTAACTTGCTGTCAAACGTTTAGTCTTTAATCCAAAAGACTTGTTCAGTTATTTTTTAGTTATTGAAATTATTATTTTTTTAATCTGTCCAGAGGACAGTTAGATTTTTCAACCTGGATTATTGAGCCTGCATCAGGATATTAACTTGCTGGATTTTTAAAACAAACAGCAAGAATGTGAAGGACTGAACCATCACTTCAGTCAAATCCCATAATAAACATTCAGAGAAGATATATTTACACAAAACTTAGAACTGCTGAATAAACTGGAGTTTTGCTTAGCTTTTAATAAATAATGTGCTGTATTGCAGAAGATGTGTTTATATAATTTTATGGCCTGATTTAACTAATTTGTACAGATACAGAAAACAAACATTTAAAAATGACGTTTTGCAACAACTATTTCCATTATGATGAAATATTATTTTGCACACGCACTTACAGCAGTCACATAAAATACATGCTGCTAACATGTTCTTTAGTGTCTCTGTGCTCGATGATTAACGTCAAAATACTAACATTAAACTTTCCCCTATGTTGGTTCAGCTTTATGAATATACTGAATTGTGAATTGCATCATACCGTTATTGCCATTCTCATCCTCTGCAGCAAAATCGATGCCATTCTCCAACAACACAGAACAAATAGTGGCCAGGTCCTGCTGTGCAGCCAGATGTAGTGCTGTCTGCCGGTGTTTGGTCAGCTCATTTACTTTGGCTCCAGCAAGCAACTTGAAGTAAACAAACAAAGAAAACAACATGGATGCCGTTGTGCTTTCAGAAACAGAACCAATGTAAAAGATGGAGAAACTCAAAGGGGTTTCTACCAAGTTGCGGACAGTGATCTCAGAGCCAGCCTGCACCGCCAGGTGGAGCGGAGTGAGCTTGGCTGAATCCTGAACCCTGGAGTTCACATTAGCTTGGACGCTGATGAGGAACAGGACACTCTCAATGTCTGAGTTTTGAACAGCAACGTGGAGGAAGTTCCGCCCTTTGTTGTCAACCTGGACAGAAACACGCGTGTGAAGTTACAAAAGATTAATGCTGTTAACTCTCAGCGCTACAGAGCCAGAACCTGGCTTCCTGCGTCACCTGTTCAGCAGCGCCTGGCTCCCTCTTCAGTATGGCTTCTGCAGCCTTGTTGTTCTTGTGCGTCATGGCACAGGCAAACGGAGTCATTCCTTGGCGATCGCGAATGTTGAGCCGGATGTCCGGATGAGAAATGAGCAGCTGTATGATGACGTTGTGCTGGCTGCTAATGGCAGCGTGGATGGGAGCTCTGCCTTCTGCATCCTGACATAAAGGAGCACAAACAGCTTCAAAGTCCATCTGCGTCCACGATACTTCGGCTTTTATTAATGCAACAGCTTTACAGAGAAAACATGTGGCCAACCTGCGCATTAACATTGGCTCCAAACTCTAGAAGGCACTGCACCACCTCCTCCAGTCCCCAGCTGCTTGCCAGGTGGAGGGGTGTTTGTCCATCTCGGGCTTCTTCATCTCCTTCCCCGTTGGGACCAGGCTGCCTGGAGCTGTTCACGTCACAACCACTACACATGCACAGAGCAGTCGGTCAGTTCAACATGACATTTCACCACCTGGAGTTTACAGACGAGCCGCTCCGTTGTAGTGCTGAACAACTCGGCCTCAGCTCATTTAAGGCTGTGATCCTAAATGTTTTGATCAAAA
The DNA here is from genome assembly GCA_038048925.1 of Garcialebias charrua. Classification (NCBI taxonomy): domain Eukaryota; kingdom Metazoa; phylum Chordata; class Actinopteri; order Cyprinodontiformes; family Rivulidae; genus Garcialebias; species Garcialebias charrua. Next base: position 6,729 of record JBBPBX010052300.1, read on the forward strand.
CAGACTGAGAATCTAAGCTGTAAATCAGAAAACTACCATTTTATTTAATAGTAGTCAGTGCCGTAACACACTGTGTGCTTCATTATTATTAAAATTTGGTTCAGACAACAAGGACTCTCAGCTCATGGAAATATGTGGAAACGTGTGAGAAAAAGCAGCAGACCTGCGAATGAGGAAACAAGCAGAGACCTCATTGTTCTCATCCACGGCTCTGTGCAGGAGGGTCTGCAGGCAGCCCGAGGGCCCCACGCTCCAGCAGGTGGCGTCACAACCATGTCGGACCTAATGGGCACAAACAACCACAGTCAAGATTTAAAAAAAAAACAACAACACTACCTTCTTAAAATTTACAGAAACAAAAAAGTCCTTAAAAACAGACATTTACCGTATTTTTCGTCCTATAAGTCGCACTTTTTTTGTGTGTGTGCATAATTTGCATACCCTGTGACTTATACGCTGAAGCTACTTATTGTGGATTTTTTCCCATATTTATAAACCAATTTTTGGCTGAGATATGACCATTTTCATTCATTCTGAAAATATTGAACCACTACCATTTTCAGCCGCTAGATGGCACTTGAGTAATATGGCATGCCGTTGTATCATGTAACAAGTAAAAGTGGCTATTAATTTAATGACACAATTGGCTTGTCATAGCCTGCCACCTTCGTCCATCTCTCCTGGAATCAAACGGGCTTCATTTTTGCTGCGCCGCCCTGGAGAAATGCAGCTGACATGACCATTGACGTAAATTTATCAAGTAAAAATTCAACTGAGACACACCTTTACTAGAATTTTGAGCAAACATTTAATTGTTTTTAAGTGTTAATCTCGTTAAGTTCTTGTTAAAGTCCTCTCGTGCACGCTCCCGTGGCCACCGTTTGACAGCCCATCGGTTTTTGGCACAACAGTGGCCCACATTTCCGGCTTAATGCTGAAATCAAGATGTTTGTATGTTTGCAATTCATCACACAGTTTCCAATTGTTTTTTTCTTTCTTACCAATGTAGAAGCAATATCTTCCAGGCCATTCTCAAGGGCCAGCCACAATGGAGGGTCCCCTTTGTCATCCATCACCGACATATCAGCCCCTCTTGTGCAAATGGCATCTACCACCAGAGGCAGCTGGTTACTGATGGCCAACTGTAGAGCCGTTTTTCCCTCCTGGGTTCTGTTAGAAGAGATCACTCCATAAATAACATGCATTTCTCCACCGCAGTATTTTATTTCTACTGTCCTCAATATTCACAACATCCATTGTGTTAATTTTCATTCATGGATTTTCATCCTTAAAGCCTAGACTGTTTAAATTATTAAACCAAATGTCACTGTTGGTAAACTAAAGCCAGCAGGACCAAGTTTATGGGCACAACCATGTTGTCTTTTGTGTACCAGAGCCTGTGTGCTCAGGATGTAGGGGTTCAGGTCCCACCTAGTGGGTCGCTGCCTCGTCTTCTCTTCTGTTTTTTAACACAGGTATTATTGATCAAGGTGGACCACTGTCTTCGGGTTGAGGGTGAGGTTCTGCCTCAAGTGGAGTTCAAGTATGATGGGGTTTTGTTCGTGAGTGAGGGAAGAATGGAACGTGAGATTGACAGACAGATTGGTGGAGCGTCTGCAGTATTGTGGACTCTGTACCGGTCCGTTGTGGTGAAGAGAGAGCTGAGCTGTAAGGTGAACCTCTCAGTTTACAGGTCGGTCTACGTTCCTACCCTCTCCTATGGTCACGAGCTCTGGGTGGTGACTGAAAGAATGAGATCGTGGACACAGGAGGTTGAAATGAGTTTCTTCTGCAGGGCAGCTGGACTCTCCCTTAGAGACAGGGTGAGAAGTTCAGTTATCAGGAGAGACTTGGAGCAGAACTGCTGCTCCTCCACATAGAGAGGAGCCAGTTGAGATGGTTCAGGCATCTGGTAACTATGCTTCTTGGACGCCTCCCTAGGGAGGTGCTTCGTTCATGTCCAACTGGGAGGAGACCCCGGGGAAAGCCCAGGCCACACTGGAGAGACTATGTCTCTTGGTTGGTCTAGGAACATCTTGAAGTCCTCTCAGAAGAGCTGGAAGAGGAGGCTGTGGTAAGAGACGTCTGGACCTCCCTGCTCAAGCTGCTGCCCCGAGACCTGACTTCAGAACAAGTGGAAGATAATGGATGGATGGATTTGCTGATATTGATCAATTCACTTGTGAGGAGGGAACAAAAATTAAAATCTGTACTAGAATCAGCCTGCAGGAAAGCTGGTCCCTTTTCAGCTTCAACCGGTCCAAAGTCTACCTAAAAACAATCTATGGCTTAGATTTCAACATACAAGGTTTGCATAGATCATACTTGGAAAAGAAAATCCCACACAGTTTATTTGAGGTTTTCCTGCCTAAAGCAGACTTTGTTCTGATAGGAGGATTTTTTAACAAGTCTCAAGAGAGACTTCAGACCTGTGGCCTGACTTTACAGCCACGCTGCATCTTCAACAGAAGACTAAAGAGAACTTTGTAACGTGCCAACACAAGCCCATTCCAGGAGGAAAATTAAATCTGCACATGGGTACATGATGAAATGCAAGTCTCATTTATATGCTCATCTCCAACTGAGGAAATGTAAATTGCTGTAAATAAAAAAGCTACATAAATTAAGTGCGTCATAACTTGAACAGATGTATTACCTGACGTTGATATCTGCCTGATGTTCAAGAAGAAAAAGGGCACTCTTGCTGTCCTGCCTCTGGATGGCCATGTGCAGAAGGGTTTGACCGTTGGACATAGTGTCATTGATAGCAGCCCCTGAGCCCAGCAGCTGAGCTGCTATGGTGTGCATACCTGGCGAGGACAGAATGTACTTGGAAAAAGACACTTTGACAGTACAAAAAGAAAGACGTTTTATTTAGTCTCTATTGTTGCCGTTTACCTGTCCACAGGGCCAAGCCCAGGACTGTCTGGTCCATGGAGTCTTTGAGACTGAAATCTGGAATGATCTGCAAGTTGTTGGTGGCATGAAGTGCATTGGCTGCAAGACAACAAGAAATACATAATTTTTATTTAAAGATGTTCATGTATGTTTAAGACAACACACAGTAAGGTAAATAAGAAAATACCCAACACAGTTTTTAACTCTGTACATGTAATTAGTTTGTAAAGCTGTAGAAACTTGCTGACCTTTCTGCTCCAAAATGATGGAGACGACATCTGGGTGGTTGTGAACAATGGCCATGTGGAGCGGGGTCTGCAGAGCCACGCCATGGGTGTCGTCAGGCAGAGCCTTCTGGGTCTGAAGGTTGGGGTTAGCCCCCTGCTGGAGCAGCTCAGCTGTCAGATTGGCCAGGCCGCACCGACACGCTGTGTGAAGGGGACTCTCACCCTGTACACAGGTCATGGGATTCAGGATGCATTTCATCCTCCTTTGACTTAAATACTGATGTGTGAAATTCTAGAAGTTTGGTTTATTTGTGATTCTTAACAAATCAATAGGCGTAATATATTTAAAAAAACGAGTTAAAGAATAAAATTAGATCAAATTTATGCAACAATTTTTCTTTAGAGCTGCTAGCAAAACATTGGCATTATTAAAAATGATGCCACTGGTCATAAACATTGATTCATTAGGCATCATATTATGAATCAATATAAGGTTTCTGTAATAAAGCTCAGAACTGAACCTGCTCTACAGACATACCACCTGTCCACTACAGTTCTAAAACTCTGCAGTTGGTTTGTTCATGCGACATTCAAACGTTTGTACGTACCAATTTGTTAACATGGTTGACCTTTGCCCCATGAGTTGCTAAGAAAAGAGCAGCTGCCTCGTTGCCTGTCAGAGCTGCTCTTTGCATAAGGCAGTTACCTGTAAGGAGTAAACGGAGATGAAGATATACCGTATTTTTCAGTGTATAAGTTACACATTTTTCCATTAATTAGCATGCCCTGCGACTTACACAGCAAAGTGACTTATTTATGTTTTTTCCTCCATATTTATAACCCAAATTTGGGCTGAGATTTGACGATTTTATTCATTCTGACATGGAAAATATTGAACACTACCATTTTCGACCACTAGAGGGTGCTCGATTAATATGGCAAGCCAAGTGACTCATTAATAGGTAAAAGTGGCTATTAATGAGCCACTTGGCTTGCCATACAAAGCCACCATCTCTCTCAAGAATTCCTGGAGCAAACGTCAAATCAGCTTCATTTCACTGCGCCGCCCAGGTGAAATGAAGCTGATTTGACCATTAAAGTGCATTTATTAAGGAAAAGTTCAACTGAGGCTCATCTTTACTATAATGTCGAGTAAACAAATAATTGTTTTTAGGTGGTTATCTTGTTAAATTTCGAAGAAATGCACAACAAGTCCTCCCTCTGCACGTTCCCACAGCCTCAAATCGATTTTTTAAATGCAGCTGATTTGACCATCAAAGTGTATTTATTAAGGAAAAGTTCAACTGAGACACACCTTTGCTATAATTTTGATCAAACAAATAATTGTTTTAAGTGTTAAATTCTTGTTAAAGTCCTCCTGTGCACGCTCCCGCGGCCGCCATTTGGCAGCCATTCGATTTTTGGCACAATACCGGCCCACATTCCCAAGTTGTCAGCGGTGACACAAAATAGATGTGACATATACGGCTAAGCGACTTATTTATGTTTTTTTCCCACTTTATTAAGACATAATTGGACTGATGCGACTTATACGGCGGTGCAACGTGTGCGGTGGCAAGTACGGTACATGTGTCAGATGATCAACTAAAATAGAACTGTTACAGAACAGCACCTGTGGCAGAGTCAGTGGCATCAGGATTGCTCCCTCTCTTAATGAGCTGAGCTGTGAAGCCGTTCTCGTCAAACGAGGTGCCGTTCACAAGCGGTGCGTCGTCCTCAAATGGGTTTACTGAGAGGTCCGAAGATATGGTGATGTGCTGCAGTGCCAGCCATAGTGCTGTGCTGCCTTCATGGTCCTTTAGTTCCAGGTCAAGCCTGAAAATGAACGAATGAGTTCAGCTTAGCAGGTTACAAATGTCCTTAAAGCTCCCCTGACATCATCTTTTAACTTTCCAAAAAATGGCACAACATATATATATATATATTAAGATTGACCTCTGATCGTTTTTGCTAAAACAATGTGAAATTAATGAAAATTCCTCTCCAAAATAGTTTAAAATTAGCGCCGTTTTTTTACACGGTAAATTCGGGTTTTTCCGGTCACGTGATTGTGACGTCAGATACAGATCTCTGCTCCAACGGCACATTTAATACAATGGAGAAAGATACAAACGCATCCGTCGAATTTAGCCATTTAAAACTTTAGATTTTAGCGATTTGGCTTCAGTTCGTGAAGAAGAAGTTATTTTGAGTGATAAACAACAAACAGCAAGGTTTCTTTTGTCCGTGTTGCTTTTTTTTTCAGGAGAGGTTTCACATACATGAAGTGAGCACCAGATGTCAGCAAAGCAGAGCAATCTACAGTGCTCTGTAAGAGTTATCACGATAGCTTTGCTGACATCTGGTGCTCACTTCATGTATGTGAAACCTCTCCTGAAAAAAAAAGCAACACGGACAAAAGAAACCTTGCTGTGTGTTGTTTATCACTCAAAATAACTTCTTCTTCACGAACTGAAGCCAAATCGCTAAAATCTAAAGTTTTAAATGGCTAAATTCGATGGATGCGTTTGGATCTTTCTCCATTGTATTAAATGTGCCGTTGGAGCAGAGATCTGTATCTGACGTCACAATCACGTGACCGGAAAAACCCGAATTTACCGTGTAAAAAAACGGCGCTAATTTTAAACTATTTTGGAGAGGAATTTTCATTAATTTCACATTGTTTTAGCAAAAACGATCAGAGGTCAATCTTAAAATTATATATATGTTGTGCCATTTTATGGAAAGTTAAAAGATGATGTCAGGGGAGCTTTAATGCTGGGTAAGGAACCATGAAATGAATGAATGAAACATGATCACACTGTTGCATTATATGTCAAATTAACTGATTAATTCAAAGACGGATCATAACTCACTGTTTGCACTGCAGCAGCTGGTTGAACACTGCCTCGTTCCCAGACGCCACAGCTTCATGTAATGGAGTCCTAAAGAGGGCAAAAGACACAAGTGAAGCACCATCATGTGTTGCACCGACATTAAACATGTGAAGAATGCAAAGAGACTCAAAACGCTGGGTCATGTGACCTACCTGCCTCTGCTGTTCTGCATGTTAGGGTTGGCTCCAGCTTTGAGCAGAGCCTCTGCGATCCGCGCCATGCTGCTCATCACCTCTGCAGAGTGCTTCTTGGGGCTGAATGAACACACCAAGTGAAGTGGGGTTTCCACGGCCCCCACTGTGGACGCATTCACCTGAGCCGAGTGGCGAACCAGGAAGATGGAGGCAAACTCATCACCTGAAAGAAGGAAGAAAAATCAAGTGTCACAAATTAAAAACATTTTATTTGATCAATCAAGGTAATGTTCAGTAATGCGGTGCTAACAAAACGTTTTGAAATACTGTGAAGTGAGAACGTTTTATGAAACACAGAGGTGGTCAGAAAGCATCACTCCTAACCTCTTTGGATGGCTTTATGCAGGAGGCTCCAGCCACTCTGGTCCACCATGTCCACATCAGCTTTGTTGTTCACCAGAGTGGTGGCGATGCCTTCCAGTTTACGGCAGAGCGCCAGGTCCAGTGCAAGGTCACCATTGTTGTCCAGTTCATTTAACTTGCCTGGTAGCTGTGGAGGAGCAGTAGAAACAGGAAAGAAGGGTTTATTTCTCTGTAAAGTGTATACGTCTTTACTTCTGTAAGAAGATAATAAATAAATGATTTAAAGCCTGCCTGTGAATCCATCTCAATGAGATACAGAAAGACCACATCTTCACGCTCCACTTTGATGGCTTTATGCAGAGGATACTCCGTTTTAGACTTGATCATCTTGTACAGAAGCTGGGCACTCATGGTACTGAAATCTTCTTTCCGTAGATCATCCTGAAGAAAGGCAGTCGATGGAAAAAAAAAAGGGTCAAACATGAACAGAAAGGAATAACCTAAGAATAATAGTCATAACATAAAAAAAAAGGTTGAAATACTGTAGCCCTTTTATGCTTTTTTAAAAACAATGTGGTATCTTAAGATACTAAATGTTTTATATAATCGACTTTTATTTAGTCAGACTTTACACAATTTTAATACAAGGCATGCTTTAAAAGGTTGTTTAACTCTTCCACCATGCAACAGGAACGCTGTACAAAAGACTTTTTAGAGGGGTGAAAACATGTAACTCACGTCCTTCATCCGTGTTAAATCAACAGCTGCTAGAGCTTTTAAATGAGCCCAGCTAAATTATTTTATTATGTAAAGTAATTATATGTTTATGAATTTATTATCATATGATGCTATGTTACAAAACATTTATTACAATGACAGTTACACACACTTAATACAACATTAGTTGTATTAAGTGTGTGTAACTGTCATTGTAATAAATGTTTTTTTTTGGTGATGTGGACCCCAGGAAGAGTAGCCATTGTTACGGCAAATGGAGATCCAATCAATCAATCAATCAATCAATTGATCAATCAATCAATCAATAAATAAATATAATAAAATAAAATAACACAAATATGATTCAATCAACAAAAAGAAAATGAAAACAACAGAATATTCTGGTTAACTCCCTAAATCCCGATTTTCTTTTTTAAACTTTTTTAAGCAAATGGTGAGAAAAAACAGACGGATGGAAGCTCAAATCACCTAAATTCATTCAATCCATCCTTGAGACAAAACATATACTGTACGTGCAAATCCAGAACCATACGGTCTCCAAGACATCTGTTGCTGCTGTGGCAGCAAACAAACTGTCTAAGAACAGTATAATTTCAAATCTGAAAAATACTCTTGACCACTGAAGGAAATTTGTATCTAAATTTGGTGTGATTTGTAAAAAGAGATGGAACTTGTGAAAGGACACTGATCTGATCCATTACAAAATAATCATAAAAACCCCACAGCAGATGTTAAAGTGTTGATGGTTTCTGAAGGAAAAACTATGAAACTGTAGATTTTAGGGCTAAAAACAAAGTTTGATCCATCAGTTCAACCATCTTGTACTGTGTGTGCACAAACAAGCCTTCAGTTTCCTGGATGGTCGTGCACTTGAAGGTACTGACCCAGTGACTGGCTATGATCTCCCCACAGTAATTCATTAAGGTGGAGGCATTCAACTCCTCAGCTGTTTGGTAGAAGCAAATGCAGTTCCTAACATTCACTGAAGACATCACACCTTTTTCACACCTGTTTGGCAGAAGAACAGATGTATTTTATTTTAGTAGATTAACTTATACACATTGTAAAAAAAAGAAGGTCTGCAGCCGATTATCCTGCGACACCAACA
>JBBPBX010052301.1:0-11719 GCA_038048925.1 Garcialebias charrua
TATATATGTATATATATATATATATATGTATATATATATGTATATATATATATATGTATATATATATATATATATATATTAGGGATGGGGCAGATCCGATCCAGTATCGGTATTGGTATCCGATACCAGCCTTGTTTACATATCGGATTTTCAGAGCAGAGACTGCCATCTTTCCGATCCATGATACACTGCAGTTGTCTTCAAACTATGGAATGGATTTCCTGAACGGAGGCGTGTTTTATGAGCCCAGAGTAGTAAGACCCGCCTCACATTCAGGAAATCCATTTCCTAGTTTGCCCCTTGCAGCCAGGTAAAACGTGAGTAAACACAGAGAGGACTGGAGGACTGTGGCTAACGGCTAACCAACTTTTCATCTTGGCATCAGAGTCGGTCAGAGTTTATTGATTTTTGCATGTCCGCGAACATGTCTGCTGTGTGGATGTGTTTTACTCTTGAAGCACCGCAAAGCAAGACAGCAGCGACGTGTACGTGTCTGCAGAGCCGCGTGCGTGTCTGCAGAGCCGCTGTCCAGAGAGGAGGAAGCTCCGTCGCGTCATATAATACCACAAACGTGATGAAACATTTGAAAAAGACCACAGTAAAGAGCATGACGATTGTTTAGCCCGGCGGGAGAAAGACAAACGGAGCCGACAGAAATCACTTCTGGACTCGTTTCAACAGCAAGGTAAACTTCCGCTGGACAACGTGAAAGCTAAAGGGATAACCCAGAAACTGCTAAACAACTTGTCAGGAACACTGTCAGCCAACCTGTGGGGTTTGCTGGAAAAGATTGTGACTTTGCTGGAACCCTTTGAGGAGTTAACCAGAGAAATCAGCTCAGCGAGCTCCTCTGCAGCTGATGTGATCCCAGCCGTCACCATTTTAAACAGCTGCTCGCTGATAACAGTGTGGACAGTGGCATCAAAACTTTGAGAAGCAGCCTCCTCCAAGCTGTCAGCAGGTGATTCCATGACATCCAAAGTGAACCCCTGTATGCTGTTGGACAGGTGAGGCATATTTTTGAATGTCTTGTAAATGTCTCCAAAGCTCTGTGGGATTATGAAAAACAAAAGGCTGAGCTGTGGCAGCCATCTTAAACTGGATGTACTTTAAAAGTCAACCAGTCGTAGAGAGCCCTTCAGTGATTATCTCTTGAAAGTTTAATCAAAATCTGTCCAGCGGGTCATGAGATATTTTGCTAACAGACGGCACCATTGATTCCAAATAAATAACGTTATAATTTTAAAGAAAGATCTTATGCATTCTACTAGTCCCTTGAATATGCTTTGGGAATGAGTCTCAGCTACTACCACACCACATTTCATCTACATTTTTTGTCAAATTGACTGAGTTGTAGTCAATTTTGTGTTGTTTTCAGTTGGCTGTGGCAGCCATCTTAAACTGGATGTACTTTAAAAGTCAACCAGTCGTAGAGAGCCTTTCAGTGATTATCTCTTGAAAGTTTAATCAAAATCTGTCCAGCGGGTCATGAGATATTTTGCTAACAGACGACACCATTGATTCCAAATAAATAACGTTGTAATTTTAAAGAAAGATCTTATGCATTCTACTAATCCCTTGAATATGCTTTGGGAATGAGTCTCAGCTACTACCACACAAATTTTATCTAAATTTTTTGTCAAATTGACTGAGTTGTAGTCAATTTTGTGTTGTATAAGTTCAGTTAGCTGTGGCAGCCATCTTCAATTGGATGTACTTTAAAAGTCAACCAGTCGTAGAGAGCCCTTCAGTGATTATTTCTTGAAAGTTTAAACAAAATCTGTTCAGTTGTTCATAAGATATTTTGCTAACAGACAGATGCAGAATACAAACATAATTGTTGACTTTTGGAAGCATGTGATGAAAAAGAGACTGGGTGAAAGTAACTACAGTACTTAAAAGTACCGGTAGTTAGTTACACGTTTTGTGTTAGCAGAATTTGCACAGCCAAGAGAAGATTAATCTTCTCTCTAAGTACAGTGTATACAAATACTGTATATTTATGCATGCCCAAAAAGGCAACTTGAGGTAAGTTTTATTAATGTTGGATAAGTTTCTTAGTTACAATTAAATCCTGCTAACACAAAACGTGTTTTTTTATTCCTTGCTTTAAAGTGGATATTAGTGGCTGAGGCTGTAATAATTTATTACAGCCTCATAAGGCACCTGAATGGTATCGGATCGGAAAAGTATCGGTATCGATCGATACCCAGTTTTACAGTATCTGTATCGGATCGGAAGTGAAAAATGTGGATCGGTGCATCCCTAAATATATATATATATATATATATATATATATATAAATAAATACATAAATAAATAAAATTGAAATTAACAAATCAAGACCCCGACACACACACCCCCGTCCCCAAATGTACTGTTGGTGAGTGTTGTTCTAAAGTGTACTTAAAAAGGAAAGAGAAGGAGCAAAGGCTGGCATTGTACCAGTTTCCCCTCCACTCCAACTCTAACCCAGGCCCTTATTGTCTAAATGCATAATGTTGAGTGAGCATAGGCATGGGGGCGAGAGTGATGTCATCCCGCCACCCATAACCATAGTGCTCACTCCATTCCCTATATGTGACTTTTATGAGGATGTTTATGAATGAATGTCTAAAGTGTATATAAAATTGAGTCCCAGGTGTTCTGAACAACAGAGATGTAGAACCATTGCAGCACACCCGAGACTCAAATTCCCTACATGTATTAATTTAAGATGAAGAGGGCGGAGGTGCGTGGTGAGGGATGGGGAGAAAATATCTGCAGGAACAATGCTCCCACAGCGAGTCAGCTCCCCCGCTGACCCTGCGTACCCCCCCCCAGTTCGCCAAGGTCCACCCAAGGAGCGAGGTAAAGGAAACACCTCTCCGACCGCCAGGCCATTGAGCCAAGACCAGAGAGGGACACGGCCCCGAGGGCCGCCAAAGCAGAACCAACAGCCCACACCCACCAGGGCCGCCACGACCCCTGCGAACCGCAGTCAGCCCGCCGTCCAAGAAGACACAAAATCCCACAAGGACGACACTACCAAGAGCGCCCGCCCAACCGCCGACAGAGCCAGGAAGCACTGAGAACAGGCCCCAACCAGGGCCCGCTCACCGGCCAAGCATAGTCCAAGACCATCATCAAGGACATCCACTTAGTCCCCACCCCAGAAGAAATACTACACCCACCCTTCATATTAATAACTTTCAGAACACATAACACATTAGACACCCAGGCTGGGTTTGCCCGCCCCCTCCCATTGGCCACCAGTCACGCCCCCAGACACCCACCCCCCAGCATATGAACCCCAACCCACCAGCGAGCCGAGAGCCCCCGGCCAGAGCCGGGCACCAGAGCGCCAGCCAGCCCATAGCCCGGCGACCCGCCCGCCAGAGCCCAAGACCCCCGACCCCCACCAGGCCCAAGCCCGGGGACGACACGCCCCCAGAGTCCCAAGCCCCCGGCACCCGCCCCGAAACCACCCCAGCACAGCCGGGTCACCGACCGGCGACCCATGACCGCCGCCACCGACCACCCGTGGGCCCGCATGCCGCCCCTAGCAGACATCCCCCAGAACCCCCCCGGTCCTCCCCAGGTCGAAGACAGGGTCCTCCCCGCCCAAGCAGCCCCAACCCCCCGGCGCCCCAAACCCCAACCTCCCCCCACCAGCCCCAATGCCCCACAAGGCCAGATCCCAGACCCCCCACCCTCACTACGTAACGGAGCCGATCAAAGAATGCCAAATAGATTGATCCGATGTGTCGGCAGATGCTGTTTCAAGACTAATATGATCTAACAGAAGATTTTTATACTGATTAATGCTAAGATTATTTTTATTTTTCCAATTTACGAGTATGGTTTTCTTTGCGATGCATAAGGCAGTGAAAAGCATATAGGATGTATTTTTTTCTAGTATAACATCTTCAAAGATACCCAATAAGCAAACAGATGGAGAGAGTGGGATATTAAATTTCAAACATTTAGACAAGTCTTCACATACCTGTACCCAGAACCTCTGAACGGGTGGACAGAACCAGAGCGCGTGAATATAATCATCAGGTGTATTACTTATGCACTGTGAGCAGTTGTTAGATGGTGTAAAGCCCATCTTAAACATCCGCTGACCTGTATAATGTACTCTATAGAGAACCTTATATTGTATTAATTGTAAATTGGAGATTCTAGTCAATTTAAAAGTATTTGAACATACTTGAGACCAAATTTTTTGTTCAAAGTTGATTGATAAATCTGACTCCCATTTTTCAACAGGTAGTGCTATCGAGTCATCGATTCTAGACAATTTTTTGTATATTTTAGATAATAATTTGGGTGGTTGAAAATTAATAAACTCTAACACACATGTTGGTGTTTCCAACAATGTTTTATTAAGCTTAAATTTATTTTTTACAATTGACTTAATTTGTTGGTATTGTAGGAAATATTTATTATCAATGTCATATTGTATTATTAATTTATTAAATGGAATAAAGTCTATACCCTCAAATATGTGTTCCAGACATTCAATACCTTTCATTCTCCAACCTGTGAAATTTAACATATTATTTTCTTGTTGAATGTCAGGATTGTTCCAGAGAGGTGTATGTCTACATGGGAGATAGTGAAGACTTTGTCATTTTCAGATACTCCCACCATGCTGTCAGAGATGAGCTAATATTGATGCTCTTAAAGCAGACATGTCTTTTTAAATCTGCACTGATAAATGGTAGATCTGAAATCCTAATATTATTACATAAAGTTTGTTCTATATCCACCTGAAGCTATTAAGACTACCAAATCCCAGGCATGGCATTAGAGGAGCTGGCTGAAGGAGTTCTACCGTAACACAGGCCTGACCCCACTAGACAACAGTCAGCTCTGGGTTTTAAACCACCTCTCCATACATCACTGTTATCTCTATCACGCCTCTGAAGATTAGCCTTCAGCCAGAGACACCTACCTGTATCCACTGTTGCTGCGGAGCAAAAACTCAGAGAACCCCAGCAGTATGAGAACATAGCTCAAAAGTACTAGGTTTGTTGTATTTCATGAAATATGCTCAAGTGCATTTGACACAGTTTATGCAATGTACTACTTTGTAAAAAAAATAATAAAAGAATGTATATATACTGTATATATAGTCATTTTTAATTCAACGGATGCAACACGTCAAAAAAGATGACACAGCAAACATTATTATAAAAGTGTTAAAGTTCTAAACTGGCCCTTTGCAACTAATTATCTTTGGAAACCACTGTTTTGTAAAAAAAAAAAAAAAAAAAAAAAAAAGCATCTAAAAATATAATGTAAATTTCACACACTCTGTCCTCAATGGAAATTTGGAAGACTTACATAGCTCATTATTCACAGTTTGTAATATCATCAAATATTTAAAGAGTCTTATGAAGTATCTATGCCAAATAAGTTTCAAAGTCAATATTGGATGCCCAATACATTCACGGCATTAAAAACAAGTCTGACGGTGTTCTGGACATCCCTGCATGGGCTCACATGGAGCAGTTCCATAAATCATTGTCTGTACACACAGTTCACCATGTCATCAAATGCTAATTAAAACTTTATCATGAAAAGGAAAAAGCCATCCAGAAACATGTGCAGCTGTCATTCTGGACCAAAGCTCTTTTAAAATGGACTGGGACAAAGTGAAAGCTGTAGTCAGACAGATTCAAATCTTAAATTCTTCCTGGAATTCACACACAAATTATTTCATATTGTAAAAAAGAGGAACCATCCAGCTTGTTATCAGTTCAAAAACCTACCTCTCTCACTCTGCAGAGAGTGGTGAAGGCTGCACATAAGTCTGTTGGAGTCAGCTTCCCCACCATCACAGACATCTACACCTCCAGATGCAGGAAGAGAGCCACCTGCACCATGAAGGACCCTACTCACCCAGCACACACACTTTTTGCCCTGCCCCCCTCAGGAAGGAGGTTGAGGAACATTAAGTGTAGAACCACTAGACTGAGGAACAGCTTCTATCCTGATGCTGTTAGACTCATGAATATCTAAAAAGAAAAATCTCTGTAATGTCACTTTAATTGGTGATATGTGACTTTTCTGTGAAGCTGATCATCCATGCTGCTGATCTCATGCTGCTGATGACCTCATGCTGATGACCTCATGCTGATGATCTCATGCTGCTGCTGATCTCATGCGGCTGTATTCTTTAATCCCTATCTGCTCACACAGACTCCTGCTGCTGTTACACCATATTGTTTTGCATTATTAGTGTATATTTCATTCAACCTTTATTTAGACAGGTTAATCCCATTGAGCCTTGAGGACACATTTACAAGAGAGACCTGGTTCTTAACAAAGATCGATGACAACAGTGAATAACAACAACAATAGACAGTCATAAAATAGGCATAGGCATACAAATTTAAGTTTCTCTATTTTTTTCTATCTTTGCTCCTTACATATACTGTAGTTTATTTTTATACTTTATATTTTGCTATTTTTAGGTGTAACTGGAACCCTGTGTACATAATTTTGTTCCACCTTATATACCACATGTGGTGGAAACGATAATGAAGTTGACAAACATGAACTAATGGCATTGGGGTGCATTGGTGCCTCTCACATGGGTAGCTTACACATCTGTAAAGGTACCAAGAATGCAGAAAGGAATTTGCAGGTTGTAGAACAATATACAGCCTACCCCCGTCTAGGTGTTAAGGAAGGGCTTGTAGATTTCAGTAATTCTGCACTGCATCATTACGTCAACATGGCTGTGGAGTGGAGGAATCAAAAAACTGAACCGGCCGGCAGTACAGACCTCTCACTAATTAACAAGATGACGTGCACCAATTTAAATCAATTATCACCATAATCACTTTCCTGAAATTGTATTGAGTCACAATAATTTTTGGTTTTACACTCTGTTTTGATTATGTTAGCTTTTCTATAGTCATAAATTTCACTTAAGCAAAAAAACAAAACAAAAAAACTTTTTTCTTTTGTTCTTCACTTTGTATAATCAGCAATCTGCTAAATACATAATGAGCGTACTATTGAGTTCTTATTTCTTTAGGTTCCTCCTCAGTTTTGAACTTCCTGTAGAGAAATATGGGACACGTGTTTGTAGTTTTGCCTCTCGTGACCAAGCTGCATATCCAAAGGATGGGAAAAGTCCAGAAACCATTATCCCACTCAGCAAATCACTCATCACTTAACTTGGGAGTGGTGGGGCAGAGGTTAGTGAAGGTGGGCATGTGATCAGAAGGTCAACGGTTCTACCCCATTGATCGTCAAAATTAAAATGTGGGTGGAAAAGGTGAAATGCCCACACCTGCCTCTACACTCTGGGCCCTTGAGCAAGGCCCTTAACCCCCACCACCTGCTACCCAAGAGGTCTCTCTTGAAAATGAGTCCTTGTGACTCAATTAAATAAACCTACAACAGAGATTTAGGGCCACGCTAACAAAGATAATAATTACATTGCCACGCTAAGAAAAAAAAATTAAAAGCCATATAATTACGAGAATAAAGTTGAATAAAGTCTTAATGTTACAAGAATAAAGTCGTACGAGACTTTTTTCTGCAGCTCTTGTTTATTTATTTATTTATTCCACGAGTCAGATCATGATGCGACCTGTCAATCAACCCAGTAGGCATGTCACTAAATGACCAATCCGAAGCAAAATGAGTCATAATATTATCTGAACTCTGACTCGATAAAGCAGGTTTACTGTATTTTAACTGTGGTAAAATTAACAACGTTGAGGATCTTGTTGAGTTATACTTTGGCATTGGTTTTACAAATAAGGAGATAGTTAAACTATTAGCACATCTGCATCAGATTATTATCAGTATCAGGACTGTGAACCTGCTTACAGTAAGGTGGTGCACTCTGATGGGCTGCAGCGCAGCTCTCTGCAAGTATGGGGCATTTAGCTTCAGATTGGTAATTTGCTGACATGCCTACTGGATTGATTGACAGGTCACGTTGTGGATCCGACTTGTGGAAAAAATAAATAAAGTAATAGGAGCTGTAAAAAAGAACACCATGTTCAGGCATAAGGGTGTACATATGTGCTCTTGGCACCAGGACACCCTAGGTCGCAGTTTGATGATCGACTTTGTTGTCATCTCATCTGATCTGCGGCCGCATGTCCTGGACACTCGGGTGAAGAGAGGGGCGGAGCTGTCAACTGACCACTACCTGGTGGTGAGTTGGCTCCGATGGTGGGGGAGGATGCCGGTCAGACCTGGCAGACCCAAACGTATTGTGAGGGTCTGCTGGGAACGTCTGGCAGAGTCTCCCGTAAGACGGAGCTTTAACTCCCACCTCCGGGAGAGCTTTGAACACGTTCCGAGGGAGGCGGGGGACATTGAGCCCGAGTGGGCCATGTTCCGCGCCTCTATTGTCGAGGCAGCTTATCAGAGTTGTGGCCGCAAGGTTGTTGGTGCCTGTCGTGGTGGCAACCCTCGAACCCGGTGGTGGACACCGGCGGTGAGGGATGCTGTCAAGCTGAAGAAGGAGTCCTATTGGGCCTTTTTGGCCTGTGGGACCCCGGAAGCAGCAGATAGGTACCGACAGTCCAAGCGGCATGCGGCTCGGGTGGTTGCTGAGGCAAAAACTCGGGCGTGGGAGGAGTTCGGAGAGGCCATGGAGAATGACTTCCGTACGGCTTCGAGGCGATTCTGGTCCACCATCCGGCGTCTCAGGGGGGGAAAGCGGTACGCGACCAACACCATTTATGGTGGGGATGGCGTGCTGTTGACCTCAACTCGGGATGTTGTGAGTCGGTGGGCGGAATACTTCAAAGACCTCCTCAATCCTACTGGCACGTCTTCCACTGAGGAAGCGGAGCCTGGGGACTTTGGGTCGGGCTCTCAAATCTCTGGTGCTAAGGTCACCGAGGTGGTTAAAAAGCTCCACGGTGGCAGGGCTCCGGGGGTGGATGAGATTCGCCCTGAGTTCCTTAGGGCTCTGGATGTTGTAGGGTTGTGTTGGCTTACGCGACTCTGCAATATCGCGTGGACATCGGGGGCAGTTCCCTTGGATTGGCAGACTGGGGTGGTGGTTCCCCTATTCAAAAAGGGGGACCGTAGGGTGTGTTCCAACTATAGGGGGATCACACTCTTAAGCCTCCCTGGTAAGGTCTATTCAGGGGTTCTGGAGAGGAGGGTCCGTCGGATAGTCGAACCTCGGATTCAGGAGGAGCAGTGTGGTTTTCGTGCTGGTCGTGGAACACTGGACCAGCTCTACACCCTCAGCAGGGTCCTGGAGGGTACGTGGGAGTTTGCCCAACCAGTTTACATGTGCTTTGTGGACTTGGAAAAGGCATTCGACCGCGTCCCTCGGGGGGTTCTGTGGGGGGTACTCCGGGAGTATGGGGTACCAGGCCCATTGATATGGGCTGTTAGGTCCCTGTACGACCGGTGTCAGAGCTTGGTCCGCATTGCCGGCAGTAAGTCAGGCTCGTTTCCAGTGAGAGTTGGACTCCGCCAAGGTTGCCCTTTGTCACCGATTCTGTTCATAACTTTTATGGACAGAATTTCTAGGCGCAGCCAAGGTGTTGAGAGGATCCGTTTTGGTGGCCTTAGAATCGCTTCTCTGTTTTTTGCAGATGATGTGGTCCTATTGGCTTCATCAGATCGTGATCTACAGCTTTCGCTGGAGCGGTTTGCAGCCGAGTGTGATGCGGCCGGGATGAGGATCAGTTCCTCCAAATCCGAGGCCATGGTCTTGAGCCGGAAAAGGGTAGCATGCCCTCTCCGGGTCGGGGAGGAGGTCCTGCCCCAAGTGGAGGAGTTTAAGTATCTCGGGGTCTTGTTCACGAATGAGGGAAAACTGGAGCGTGAGATCGATAGGCGGATAGGTGCAGCATCCGCAGTGAAGCGGGCGCTGTACCGGTCTGTCGTGGTGAAGAGAGAGCTGAGTCGAAAGGCAAAGCTCTCAATTTACCGATCGATCTACGTTCCCACCCTCATCTATGGTCATGAGCTTTGGGTTGTGACCGAAAGAACGAGATCTCGGATACAAGCGGCTGAAATGAGTTTTCTCCGCAGGGTGTCTGGACTCTCCCTTAGAGATAGGGTGAGAAGCTCAGTCATCCGGGAGGGACTCGGAGTAGAGCCGCTGCTTCTCCACATCGAGAGGAGCCAGTTGAGGTGGCTCGGGCATCTGGTTAGGATGCCTCCTGGACGCCTCCCTGGTGAGGTGTTCCGGGCATGTCCCACCGGGAGGAGACCCAGAGGAAGACCCAGGACACGCTGGAGGGACTATGTTTCTCGGCTGGCCTGGGAACGCCTTGGGATTCCCCCAGAGGAGCTGCTCCAAGTGGCTGGGGAGAGGGAAGTCTGGGCCTCCACTTAGGCTGCTACCCCCGCAACCCGACCCCGGATAAGCGGACGAAAATGGATGGATGGATGGAGCTGTAAAAAAAAATCTTGTACGACTTTATTTTCGTAATTTTATGGCTTAAAAAAATTCTTAGCATGGCAATGTTTTTTTTTTCTCTTAGCGTGGCCCTAAAGTTCCGTCGTATAAACCTGTATAAATAAAGCTTCAATAAACAAAAATAAAAATCAAGAAACAAAAACAAAACTTCATCAAGAAAGGCTGAGGACTGTTGAACAGTTTAAATCCTACATCTAAGGATGGGACAACATTCCCATTCAGAAGCTCCATCAGTTGCTCTCCTCAGTTCCTACAAGTTTGCAGACTGTTAAATGAGAGGAGATGCTTAACAGAGGGAGACGGACCTGGAACAACTTTACTGTGTTAATGCCTACAAATTCAAATGCACCTTTTTATTTAAACAGTTGTTGTGTTAAATATGTTCCATTGTGGATCAAATGTGTATTTGTGTGCTTTGGAAATAGTTTGGTTGTTAGCTTTTTATTTTTATTTTTATTTTTATTTTACACAATTTAACAACTTTTTGGGACTAGTTGTAAGTTTAGGTCTCACTTTTATTTTAGTAAAATGTAGAAAACAGTAATTGTTATTCAATATTTAAGATTCTCTAGCTTTGTATGTTGATTATAAAGTGAGTGCTAATTTAAAAAAAAAAAGAAAGAAAGAGAGAGAGAAATATGAAATCAGGTTATCCAGGTGAGCTGGTAGACACTCAGTGATGATCTGGACTCTGGTGGGTCTTTCAAACTGGGTTATGGTTCTCAGTAAAGAGTGGGTATGAATTATTTAATAGAACAATACTTCAAAAACTTTTTTAATCCCCACTGTTTATGACACAGAAAAGAATGGACATACAGAAAGTCAATCAGTATACTGTAGTTAAAAAAAAATCTCAGTTTTGTTTTGAATGATAGACACTTTTTTTTCACTCAAGTGTTTTTATTTTCAGCCTCTAGCATCTCATAAGTCGACTTCTCTCTGAAGAGGTTTGGAGAGGAAAAAAACGAGATCAGCCTGATGTACCACAATATCTCGTAAAGATCTGCCATTTTAAATAAATTACAGTGATGATGATGATGAATTCCATTTATAATGCACTTTTCATTAATAAAAATCTCAAAGTGCTAAGTTCACAGTAAATGAGAACAGGTGAGCAAGTAAACAAATCTTATTCCAGTGAAACTGTAATGATAGTACAGTACTTCATTGGGTCCAGACCTGGATTGCCGGAAAGGAGACTCCAACAGTATACAGTAGTCCCTCATTTATCGCAGGGGATCCATACACTGATGACTAGCAATAAGTGAAAAACCGCAAAGTAGAAATAGTAGTGCAAGTAGTAAGTTG
>JBBPBX010052302.1:0-10942 GCA_038048925.1 Garcialebias charrua
CAGACTGTGGATGCGCGGTAGCCAGATCACACACATTATCACATAAATGTGTGTGAACTGCTCACAGTTTTCAAAGTTGTTTAACATTTTGTCCCTTTGCTACAGCGACTGATGGACAGAAATTTAGCTTTCAGCATCATATAGGTTTATGCTGCAGCTATTTCTTCCTGTCACGAAGGGTTTGGTGACAGAACGGTTTTTAATCACTCACTGATGAAGCGTTCTCTGAAAGGCGTGTATCAGCACAGGCCTGTGACACGCCCACTCGCTCATCAATGGGATCTGATGTTCGTGTTATGCGCACTGATTAAAGTTCCGTTTGAGCCATTATCTGAAGTGCCAATTAAATTTCTGTCTCTTAAAACTGCGTTGCTGCTGGCCCTCACATCTGCTAAGAGAGTGAGTGACCTGTACGCGCTCTCAGTTGCGCCTTCATGTTTGAAAATTCAATCTGACGGCAGTTCAGCCATGTTAAGGCCTAACCTTGCCTTCATACCGAAATGCATAAGCAACTCTTTTAAATCGAGGACGATAACTTTGAATGGGTTTCACCCTCCCCCTCACATGTCTGAGGAAGAGGCCACATCTCATTTACTTTGTCCTGTTCATGCGCTCTCATGTTATGTGACACGCATAGCTACATCTCGGTTGTAACTGGTACAAAATGTTGCTGCACGATTTTTGACTGGTACAGGCAGACGTGAGTACATCACTCCAGTTTTAATGTCCCTTCATTGGCTTCTTGTCCAGTTTCGAATCCATTTTAAAGTTTTATTGTTTGTTTTTAAGTCTTTGAACGGTTTTAGTCCCTCTTATCTGTCTGAACTGCTTCAACTTTATGTGCCATCACGTGCTCTTAGATCCGCTGACCAGATGCTTTTAGCAGTCCCGAAAACCTTTTATAAGACCAGAGGAGACAGAGCATTTTCAGCTCTGGCTCCTAAATTGTGGAACGAGCTGCCACTGAAGGTCAGGCAGGCCCCATCAATATCTGTTTTTAAAACTCGTTTAAAAACACATATGTTTTCATTGGCTTTTAAACCAGAATGAGTTCACATCTTTGTTTTAATGTTGTATTATTTTACTTGTGATGTTCTGATATTTATATGATTGAGATTGATTGTTTTTATTGTTTTGTGCTTGTTCTTGTACAGCACTTCGGACGGCTGATGCTGTTTTTTTAAGTGCTTTATAAATAAACTGGTATGGTATGGTATGGTACATTACGTCATTCACAATGTCTGTTTGTGCATTACAGAGACAGCTCAACTGGACGTGCTTTGTCCTCTCAGCGTCTCTTTCACTGGTTGTGTGAAGCTATCTCAGAGGCCTATAGAGCCTCTGGGACAGAACCCCCGCAAAACCTCCATGCACATTCCACGAGGTCCATCTCGTCTTCTACAGCCCTACATGGAGGAATGTCTGTCGATGACATCTGCTCTGCAGTAGCGTGGTCATTGCCTTGTTCTTTCATTCGGTTTTATTTGCTTGATATATCTATGTTCTCCATGACTCGCTCTGTTCTCAGAGTTTTATCAGAGTGATTATTGAATCCTTCATGGATTTTTTATCCTGAGCTTACATCTACCTGCAGGCAGGCTTGATGTGTGATTTTTATTATCAGTCACAGTTCATGATTACTGTTGTTTCTGATTGTTCATAAATAAAGTATTGATCGGTTCTGTTCGTTGTTCTAAGCAACAGTTCTGTTTCCTCAGTTTTCTGGTTCGCCCGCCAGAGTTCTTCCTCTCTGGCATGCCGTTGCACAATCACATACCAGTGTTAATTTTGACAGCTATTTTTAATTTAGTTTTAGTCTTAGTCATGTGACTAAAACATCATTTAGTTTTAGTCATTACTTAGTCATCAGAATTTTTTTTTGTTTTAGTCTAATTTTAGTTGACAAATCAATGAAAACATTTAGTCGACTAAATTTACAGTCAATTAAGTCGACTAAGTTATACATAGTAAAAACTTTTCATCAATTTCATCAATTCTCTGTAGTTACTAAAACAAAACATTAAATTTGTCAGTGAGCAGTGCACTGCTGGCTGGCTGTGCAGCTTGCTTTCATAGAGCTTAGCACTGATTGGACGGCTAACTAGTTGTCCCGCCTATTTGCTTGGGCTAAAGTCATTCTGATTGGCTCCCTCTGTAATTTGGCCCTACCTTCCGCCAAACGAAAACAGTTTTGATTGGATTTCGTCCCAGTCAATGTTTTCGTCTCGTTTTTATTCGTTGACGAAAGTGTCAATTCATTTCGTCAGTTTTTATCCTATCACGTTGTCTTTATCTAGTTACTGTGTCGTTTCTGTCATCAAATAAAGTTTCGTTGGCGAAAATTATAACGAAAATAATTAGTCAACAAAATTAACACTGTCACACACAATAAAACTGAGCATAATTTTTGTTTTATGTTGCTCATTTTGTTTAGCAGCTGGATTGTGCCTGTTCAGCCTGTGGAGCAGGCCTGCAGGCTTATTATCCTAGTCCTTCTCCA
The DNA here is from genome assembly GCA_038048925.1 of Garcialebias charrua. Lineage (NCBI taxonomy): Eukaryota > Metazoa > Chordata > Actinopteri > Cyprinodontiformes > Rivulidae > Garcialebias > Garcialebias charrua. The sequence goes on from JBBPBX010052302.1 coordinate 2,501, forward strand.
TCGCAAATCCTCTCTGATGCACCATGACGCACGGAGTGCGTAATTACGCATGCAGAAGGCTGAATGATTGAATGAATGGTGCGAGCAGGTGCGTCGTGCTGGTGTCTGGATGGACCCAGTGAGGCATAGACCATATCCTACTCTGCCTTTAGTCCAATAGCGCCAGCTCTAAAGGGCGGAGCTTATTCAAAATAGAACGTTGGTTACGTATTGTAACCCCCAGATTCTATGAGTATAAGCGTAGCCCTTTAGACTCTGGGTCCCACTGATTCCTGAATGGCTGAATGAAAAGCTATTTGGGAGTTGATTATCCCACGTCACCATATTTTATATGGGCGGGGCGAGGCCCACACAGCAGGTAGGCGTGGACTAAAAGTTTTCAGTGTGCGCTGAGTGTGAAGGAAATTATCCAATAGCGACAGCTCTAAAGGGTTACGCTTATACTCATAGAATCTGGGGTTACAATACGTAACCAATGGTTTGCATTGCCAGCAGGAAGTCGGACCCCTTCAGGGTGGAAGTTGGACTCCACCAGGGCTGCCCATTGTCACCAATTCTGTTCAAAACTTTAATTGACATAATTTCGCAGTTTAACCAGTGGGCAAAGAGTTTTCGTTTCGGTGGCCTCAGGATTCCGTCCTGCTCTTTGCAGATGATGTGGTCCTGTTGGCGTCATCATGCCATGATCTTCAGCTCTCACTGGAGTGGTTTGCAGCCGATTGTGAAGCAGCTGGGCTGAGAATCGGCACCTCCAAATTGAGGCCATAGTCCTCATCTGGAAAAGAGTGGATTGCTCTTTCCAGATCGAGGGTGAGGTTCTGCCTCATGTGGAGGAGTTCAAGTATCTGGGGGTTTTGTTCATGAGTGAGAGAAGAATGGAGCGTGAGATTGACAGACGGACGGGTGCAGTGTCTGCAGTATTGCGGACTCTGTACCGGTACATTGTGATGAAGAGGGAGCTGACCTGTAAGGCAAAACTATCTATTTACTGACGGGTCTACATTCCTATCCCCACCTATGGTCACGAGCTCTGGGTAGTGACCAAAAGAATGAGATCGCGGATACAGGTGGTTGAAATGAGTTTACTCTGCAGGGTAGCTGGACTCTCCCTTAGAGATAGGGTGAGAAGTTTGGTTATCTGGGAGAGATTTGGAGTGAACTGCTGCTCCTCCACATCGAGCAGAGCCACTTGAGGTGATTCAGGCATCTAGTAAAGTTGCCCCCTGGACACCTCCCTAGGGAGATGCTTCGGGCAGGTCTGACTGGGAGGAGACCCGCCTTGGAATCCTCCCAGAAAAAGTGGCTGTGGAAAGAGATGTCTGGGCTTCCCTGCTCAAGCTGCTGCCCCCCGTGACCCGACCTCAGAACAAGCGGAAGATAATGGATGGATGGATGTTTGCACACCTTTACCAGTCTTGGTTTAGTCACTAACAATGCCTTTAACTGAAGCAACATTTAGTTCTTGATCATTACTAAGGCTGGGTGTTAATCTGAATGCAGATATTTTCAGCAGATATGGAAGAAAACATTTTACACTCCTCTTTCAACACAAGTAATCCTTGAAACTGTGGCATTGGACAGGAAAATTAATTAATGCAAAAATGATGTTATGTGTAGTCTTGTTGGGAACATGTCAACAGAATGTGATAGGAAAAAAGAAACGTGGAGACTAGAGTCAAGTATTTCAACCTGCACTACTAGTGCCCCTCACTCCCTCCATCAAATCAAATAGCGTTTTCCTTTTCGTCTCTTGACTTAATCCTCCCCGTTGTCTTAATATCAAGTTTAGAAAGGGTGAGATAATGGAGCAACAAGGGAGTGAGAAGCAGGAGGGCTGGGGATTAGGGGGTGGGGAGTTCCCTCTTCGCCTTGAAAGCCAGAAGGAAATATCCCTCGGCTGTGTCAAACATGAGAACTTTTATTAAAATCCAGTGCTCTCTTCCCTCCCCTTAACTTTCCATCTATTACATTTACTTCCTACACATAATAGAGTTCATAAGCTTAATAATAGCTCTTACAAAAGAGAAAAAAAAAATGTGTGTAGATGTGTGACCAGTATTTGTGGCTATCTCTGCAGAACATTTAACAACAGGCTAGAATAAGACCTGAGCTCAAGTTACACTCAGCATCCTTGTTCTCGTTCTCCACATTGATGTTCATATGACGTGCAAGGTGTTGATAAAAACACGGCCTGTAGGAACTTTGTCTGTAAAACGTGTTGTCTCATGATGGTGTGGTGGTTGAAAGTACCAGACACAAGTGGCTGAAATAGCTTCCTCTGTAGCCGTTTACGCATTTGCCGGCCCTCCCCGGTCCCGCTCGTCTCTGGTTGGCCCAGAGCCAGCTCTGGCCCGCCCTCGTTGATTGCGCACTGTCCGGAGAGCAAGCCTTGAAGTGGGTGGGGTGTTCACTTGACGTGGGTGGGGTATTCACTTGACGTGGGTGGGCAGTTCTTACCGAAAAGCTCAGAATGCGAATTTTTGGAAAAAACGAAATAAATACTGAGTTTTCATGTGTTTTTTCACTACAGTTAGCAAGTTAAGCATATAAACACACGTTTCCGATCATTTTTATGCACTCAAAAGTAGTTTTTAGATGAAAATAGAGTGTTTTTAGGTGCGCTGGCGAAATTTACGAGCGGACTTCCGGGTTGCGAATTTTTGGAAAAAACGAAATAAATACTGAGTTTTCATGTGTTTTTTCACTACAGTTAGCAAGTTAAGCATATAAACACACGTTTCCGATCATTTTTATGCACTCAAAAGTAGTTTTTAGATGAAAATAGAGTGTTTTTAGGTGCGCTGGCGAAATTTACGAGCGGACTTCCGGGTTGCGAATTTTTGGAAAAAACGAAATAAATACTGAGTTTTCATGTGTTTTTTCACTACAGTTAGCAAGTTAAGCATATAAACACACGTTTCCGATCATTTTTATGCACTCAAAAGTAGTTTTTAGATGAAAATAGAGTGTTTTTAGGTGCGCTGGCGAAATCGCAGTTGATGACTCAACACGCAGCTAGTCACGCCCTCTGGTCTCGCCCCTACACGAAGCAGTCCAGCCCCTGCTGCAAACAACGAATCAAATGTGAGCAGTAAATGACGTGAAACTGGGCCCGTCGGGCCGCGGTCCGATGGAACCACGGTGGAGATGGTTCCAAAACGAGGGCGGAGCCGGGGAAAAAAAGGAAAATGCGGACACGCTGAACCCGGGTTAGAGGGCGGGGCGGGGCCACCCGGGCCTTTAAGGGCTGGTCAATGCGAAAACGGCTTGTGTGGTGGCAGGGCTCAGTCTCAGAGATGAGGTGAAGAGCTCCGGCATCCAAAGGAAGGTCAGAGTAGCTCCTACACATCCAAAGGGTTCCTCTGAGGTGGTTCAGACAGCCGGGAAGTTCATCCCACTGGGAGGAAACCCTAGGAAAGACCTGTTGTCCCTGTAACTAGATTTTGGCTTAGCAGAAAACGATGAGTGGAGAGTTTGGGACTATTCACTGCTGAAAGGTGGAACTGTATGTGGGGCCATGTTGGTATAAAAACTAAATTCATTCAACCTTTATTTAGGCTGGTTAATCCCATTGAGCCTCGCGGACTCATTTACAAGAGAGACCTGACTACAAACTAAAGAATGATGACAACAGCAACAGTAGATTTTCCTTGGACAATCAACAATAGACAGTCATAAGAGAGAAATACAGATTTTTTAACAAGTTAAAACAAAGATGTCAAAGTAGCAAAACAGACAGATTATAAGGCAGATGTAGAAAATAAAAAACAGGAACATGTCTGCATTGGTTTTTGCCAGGTGTCCAATGGTTTTGTCATCTAGAGTAAGTGAAAGCCTTGATATATTTGAGGGCAAAAACATTTTAAAGATGTGTTTGTATGATTTAGTATAACAGCTGAATAAAAATCATGTCTTGAAAAATGATCCAGTGAAGGGTTTAGCACAAAGATCATGCCGACCACACACAGAACAGTCAGAATGGGGCACATGCACACACACAAACGCACACACACACGCACCTACGCACGCACGCACGCACACACACACACACACACACACACACACACACACACACACACACACACACACACACACACACTGAGCCCACCCCCACTTAGACACACACACTGCTGGAGATCAGCCCTGCTGGGTCAGCTCTCAGAGATGGTGAGTGCAACTCTGTTTAAATGAGAGCGTCTGTGTGCATACCAATTGGATAGCCTGAGGGCTCACTGTGCGTGCATGGGCATGTGTTGTTACTTCACTCCATACGGGACTGCCCACAGAGCAAAGAAAACTACTGATGGTGTGACTTAGAAGAAGTCAGAAGACATCTATTGTTAAGGTGGCATTCAGGGTCCCTCAAATAATCACAAGGGAGCGAGGGATGACCTTAAGTCTGGAATTAATTTTCACATTTTCTGGACATGGCAGATTTTTGTAATAAGGTATTCGACAGAAATGTAGTTTTTAAAGTGATGAAGAGAAATCACTTGGTATCATGATATCTGGTCAGGTTTTCTACTCAGTCTTGTTCTGAGTTGCTGGACCTGATGGAGTTGAAAGGTCACAGTTGTTTTTCACTTATTAATATCAAATGTATACGAACTATGCGTGGTGTTACAGCTGTTTTGTTTGGACAGAATGGAGCTGCAGAAGGATGGAAACTTTCACCTGATAAACTCAAGGCCCTAATCTAGACAGCAAGAGTTGTCTGAGTTGTCTGACAGTAACCGTGTTTCCATCCATTTTCATTTCGAATTTTGAGCTTATTTTTGAAATCTCGCAAAAATGTAAATACAAATTAATGCAGATCAGAAGTGTTTCCATCTACTGGCTTGTAGTGCATTTACCAAGCCACGCACAGCGTCATTACGTCAGCGTCATTACGTCAGACGTCAGCACTGCGCATGTCTACAGTAAACAGGAAGTAGCGGTTGAAAACAGAACCCGACCACACATCTCGTCAAAATGGAGAGAATATTTCAGGTACGTGTTGCTATCGGGCAAGTTGTATTTATTCTGTCATGCCAACTAGTTTTAGCGATGTTACATGTTGTCCGGAGCGGAAACAGCTGATCAGTCACGTGACGTGAATGTTCGCTACGGCAGAACTGAGTCGGCAAATCTGTTTCCATCTGTCGTTTTGCGCATCTGCTCATTTTCGAAGATCCCAAAAACCACCTCAAGCGAGCGTATAAACTTTTTGGCGAATTTGAGGAAGTAACTTCGCATTTTGCCATTTCCATTAAGCTTTTCTGCTGCGATACTTCAAAATGCGCACCTAGAAACCTTGATGGAAACACGGCTTGTGGTATAGTCTCCATTTTTGTAGTGGATATGCTGTTCTTAAAAATGTTATGTTAGTTGTGTGCAATATACATCACGTCCATTTTAGCTTATATTACTACCTTGAAATACTTATTCATACAAATTCATCCTGCTTGCACTGTTAAAACTAGGGGTGTAACGGTACGCTAAAATCACATTTCGGTTCGGTTCAATTACATTGAGGGCTCGGTTCGGTTTATTTTTGGTACCCAAAAAAAAAAGACAAAATAAAGACTACATATACTACAGTATTGTATTGTAGTAATAAATAAAAGTGACCCATTTGGATGGTGTTTTAAATAAACAGCACTCTACAATAAATAAATTATATTAACAATAATAAAAATCTTAATAAATACAATAACAGTCAGAACCAGAACAATAAGCAGCAACAGACTGTTTACAATCTAACTAATCAAGTTTTTGTCCAGTAGCAGCAGTGTGGCTGTATTTGTCCTCATTACTGTACTCACAACCTCTTCTTGGACCTGCTCCTCCAGGTGGGACAGGTCCTGGAAAAGTTCAGAGTTCAGTTCAGTCATCACACACTTCTTAGCTGCAGGTGCTCTCTGGTGGATGTCTGTCCCTGAAGTGGAAGAAGAGAGCTGCTACCTCTGTCCCAGACTGGAAATAAAACACAAAGAGGTAAAAAAAAAAAAAAAGTTAATAAGATTATACCCTGATGCATGCTCAGTAATCATTGAACATGTTAAACATGTTCATTTGGCTCACATGAGGCTCATTTTTGAATGTCCAGAGGACCAGACTTAGCTTTTTTCGATTAATAAGATTATGATTTTAAATAAAAAATATTATTTAGATAATAATAATAATAAAATAACAATACCTCTTCTTGAACGGTTGAATCTCTCACTCAACATCATCAGGGCAGGGCGATTATCAGCTCCAGGACTTGTTGACAATATCAGTTTTAGTTTTTTCATAAAGAGCTGAACTTTTGACTTAAGTGTTGACGTGATGAATGTCTCATAGCGAGGATCAACTGTGCATAAAAAACATTCAGACTTAGATTCAGAGATTTAAAAACTCATACAGTTTGTGTTATTGCTCTGGACTGCTCTGAATTACCTGAAGTAGTTTTAATGCAGCTACTGTTAGTGCAGTTTTTAACAGCTGCTTTTTCTTCGTTCACGTTCGGATGAAGTCGTTTCAAACGAGTTCACGTTAGACGTGTTGTCTGCTGCAGATCCAGTCTTGTGAAATAACGTCCACACACACAGCGTTGTGTGGGGGTGTGCTCAACCTGCTTTTCATTTCTAAACGGGTCATATGTTATACAATGCTGATAATGTCAGGGCAGATATAGGTGTAACTTCATCACGTTTTATTACCTGGAATGTGAAAGGAATTAATGGACCCAACAAGAGAGCAAGGATTTTTTCTCATTTAAAAAGGCTAAATGCAGAAATAATATTTTTACAAGAAACCCAATTGAAGCCAGCAGATCATATCAGGCTTAGGAAGAACTGGATTGGACAGAGTTACCATTCTAACTTTAATAATAAAGCACGAGGGACAGCCATCCTGATCCACAAAAAAATATTGTTCACACCATCTCAGACCATTTGACCCTCCGGGACGATTTGTGATAGTATCTGGGTCGCTTTTTAACACTCCAGTAATCCTAGCTAGTATTTATGCCCCAAACTGGGACGATGTTAGTTTTATATGCAAACTCACCTCTCTTTTTCCTGACTTAAACAGACATAGTCTTATTTTATCAGGTGATTTCAACACGGTTATGGACCCAGTTATGGACCGTTCTAGCCCTAAAACTTTGACAGGCTCTAAAATGTCTCTTGCTCTAGGCGAGTTTGTCAATAAAGTAGGTTGGGTTGATCCATGGAGGTTCTTTAACCTTCACAAAAAGGAATTCTCCTACTTTTCACATGTTCACCACACATACAGTCACATTGATTTTTTCCTCATTGATAAGACACTTCTCCCTTTTACGAAAATAACTGAATACCATACAATTGTTGAATCGGACCACGCACCGGTTTCCTTGGATATCTCATTCTCTCAAAATGTCACACAACCAAGAGTCTGGAGATTAGACACATCCCTGTTATCAGATAAGGACTTCTGTGAATTCATTGGCAAAGAAATAGATGAGTTTATATACTTTAACAGATCTGATTTAATATCCCCATCTACATTGTGGGAAACCCTTAAAGTAGTTATAAGAGGGAAGAAGATTTCTTATTCTATCTCGCATAATAGAGAAAGAAAACGAAAAACAAAATAACTCCTGGAATCGATAAGACAAATTGACCAGCAATATTCTATTACCCCAACGCCTGAGCTATATAAAGATAGGGTTACATTTAAGACCCAATATGACTTCTTGTCAACAGAAATAACTGAAAAACACCAGCTTTGGCTAAAAGGACAATATTATGAACATGGAGATAAAGCAGGCCGTCTTTTGGCTTACCAACTTAAATGTAAATCAGTGTCCCGCCTAATACCTCAGATACGTAATACTCCACAATCCTTGACTATAGACCCGATAGAGATAAACAACACCTTTAGAGATTTCTTTTCCAAACTATATACTTCTTTTCTGCAAGATGAATCTGAAATGATATCCTTCTTAGATAACATTGAAATATCTCAAGTAGATACAGTGGTCAAAGATAGCCTTGAAGAAGCCATAAAGCTACAAGAGATCGTTGACTCCATTCATAAAATGCAGAGTGGTAAATCACCTGGGCCAGATGGCTATACCATTGAGTTTTATAAGAAGATTTCTTCTCAACTTGCTCCCCTACTACTGGAGATGTTTACTCACTCCTTCAATCAGAACCATTACCACAAACTCTATCTGAGGCTTCCATTTCACTTCTTTCAAAGCCTGGCAAAGACCGAAATGAATGTGGGTCATATCGGCCTATATCTTTGCTCAACGTCGACGTAAAAATTGTAGTCAAACTACTAGCATCAAGGTTTGAGAATGTTATTACTGAAATATATTTCTATCAGTATTACATTACACCCATTATGTTCTATTATTTGTATTCACTTAATTCTGCCTTATAATGTGAAATGTGACACAAGGCAGAACGTTTTTCTCTCGGGCTTTGTTTT
>JBBPBX010052302.1:12734-24257 GCA_038048925.1 Garcialebias charrua
TATATATATCCTATACTCCTATTTCCTTCTTTCTCTTTTACCCTTCTCTTACTTTTTAGCTTTATTTTCTTGTTTTTTATCCCGGAGTCCATTACATCTTAAACAAACCCGAAGCAAAGTCTAATAAAGTTTTACGTATATATCAAGTGAAGCGTTGAGGCCAGCCAAAATGTTCTGCTTGCGAAAGTAAATCTGTTGGGTATCACCTCGATACTCAGACAATAATTCCGAGTGCCATAATACCGAACAGGACAAGGGGGGGGGGCTTTGACCTGAGTGTCTTTGAACTTGCCCATTTGCCTTCGACTTTATGCGCACTTGTCTTCCACCCACCTCGATTTAAGGATTTCATAAATTAATTATATTGGCTGAAATCATACCAAAATATGATCATGTTGTCATTATTGGAGAGATTAATTTGCATGTGTACTGTCATGAGAAGTCCTTGGTTAAGGACTTTTTAGATTTATAGGACTCATTTAATCTAAATAGCATGTAAACGGTCCCACCCAAGAGCGCGGACATACACTGGACCTTGTTTTAACTCCTGATGTGACCGTTATTAATCTTGAAATCGGTGACAATGTGTTTTCAGATCACATGCCAGTCCAGTTTGAGTTCACCCTCCCCTATCTAACTCCTAAGCCGTGCGCTCCTGCACGTCAAAGCCAGGCCAATAACCACTTCACTGCTGCACGTTTCACAGATGTTTACAACTCTGAAATGATAATTCAGCCCCAATGTTTTTCCTCCACCACTGAGGAGCTGACATCCCATTTCAACTATGTCTGCTTAAAGGCTCTGGATCATGTTCAGAGTCAAAGTCAGAGAGTCTTTATTGTCATCTGCACCGCATGTAGTACATGTGATGAAAACGAGATCATGTACACAGGGTCCCAGTTACATCCAACAACAAATGCAAGAGAAAAACAGTAATAACATCTAGGATTAACTAAGAAAAACATCAACTAGTAATACACTAAGCCCTAATGTAGTAGAAAAACATCATTATAAACAGCAGCACGAACATGAGTCTGTATGAGCAGATGGTCACAAATGAACACAGCAACAAGAAAACAGATCAGCATCAGCATGATGTGATATTTTGCAGTGTTTATTCTTATTATTTATTTATTCATGAGTCTAACAGCCTCAGGGTAGAAGCTGTTCCTCAGTCTAGTGGTTCTACATTTGATGCTCCTCAACCTCCGTCCTGAGGGGAGTGGGGCAAAGAGTGAGTGTGCTGGGTGAGTGAGGTCTTTCATGATGCAGGTGGCTCTTTTCCTGCATCTGGAGGTGTAAATGTCTGTGATGGTGGGGAGACTGACTCCAACACTGTTGCTCCTGTTAAAACTAGAAAATCGAAACTCAGAGCAGAACCTTGGCTAAATGACATCACCAAGAATGTTAGATAGCAGTGTAGGAGGGCAGAGCTCAAATGGATGAAAGACAGGGTGTAGGTCTCTTTTCAAATACAAAAAGAGTGTTGGCGTCGTTATCGGAAATTAGTAAAAACTGTTAAATCTCAATATTTTTCTGAGATCATTGCCTCAGACTCTCATAACCCACGAGTTGTCTTCTCTACCCTAAACTCTGTTTTCCACCTCACTGAACCATCACCTCTGGAAGCCTCAACTGAGCTGTGCGAGAACTTTCTACATATCTTTTTAGAAAAAAATTGCAACCACCTGGGCTCTCATTTCTTCTCCAACAAATGATCCATCTATCCGACCTCAATCTGTAACTCTATTTGACCATTTTGAACCAATCTCTCTGTCTTCTCTAGAACAGGTCATGTGCAGCTTGAAACCATCTGGTTCCGCTTTGATGTGGTCCCCCCTCGGCTACTAAAGGAGGTTTTTCCTACTTTAGGTCTTTCTTTTCTTGCTATTGTGAAGAGAAGTTTATCCACTGGTGTGGTGCCAAAATCCTTTTAAACAAGCTGCTGTTCAACCTTTCCTGAAAAAAAAAAAACTTGACTCCTCAGTCGTATCCAACTTCAGGCCTGTCTCCAGACTCCCATTTGTTTCTAAACTTATAGAAAAATGTGATGAGTCCCAGTTGAAATGCTTCCTGGAGGATCACACTATTCTAGAGTTATTCCAATCCGGCTTTAAACCTCTCCACAGCACTGAAACTGCCTTACTGAAGGTTTTTAATGACATCTTCTTATCCACAGACACTGGTGATTCTGTGCTGCTTGTTCTATTGGACCTTACATCTGCTTTTGACACCATCGACCATGAGATCCTCATTGCTAGATTGGAGCAATGTGTGGGCATCACAGGGTCAGCCCTCAGTTGGTTCAGATCCAACCTCGCTGACAGAACCTTTTGTATTTCCATCAAAGATTTTAGTTCTGCAATGGCAACACTTAAATGGGAGGTTCCACAAGTGTCCATCCTGGGTCCTGTCCTATTCTCTTTATACCTGCTGCCACTTGGTGCTATTTTCCGGAAACACAACATACATTTTGACCTCTACGTCGATGACTGTCAAATTTATTTCCCCCTAAGACAAAATGGTACATGCTCTATTCAACCTCTGCTCGGCTGCCTGGCTAATATCAAGGACTGGATGGCTTTAAATTTCTTGAGTTTCAATGAAAACAAGTCTGAAGTCATGTTGTTCCCTCCCAACGACACGATCACGAACCACTGCATCGACCTTTCGGCTCTTGCCCTGTCAGAAAAACAAAGAGTCACAAATATGGGAGTGATAATGGATCCTTCCGTGAACTCAACAGTCATGTAAACATGATTGTTAAATCCTGTTTTTTCCAGCTGAGGCGACTGTCTAATGCCCCTTTTCCACCGGTCGGCACGGGTCGGATATTACATAATATGTGCGTCGCAGACACCCACTTTACGCCATCTCCACCGGATATTCCGAGCTGCGCCGCACCAGATTTTTGGTGTGGTTTCAGAGGTGTGACAACCTGTGCTCACCCGCACCGGAAGGAGAATTCTGTGTGGACTCGAGCTGTTTTCACAGAAGCGAGGGAAGCAAACACGGAAGGACTTTACATGAATAACACGGTAAAAACAATTATTTGTTTTTAAAATTATAGCAAAGATGGGTCTTCAGCTGAACGTGTCCTTAATAAAATCACGTACTGCTCAAAACTGTAGCATTTTAAAAAGTACCATACCATACCATACCATTTTATTTATAAAGCACTTTAAACAGGAACAAGTCCACACCAAAGTGCTGGACAAACAAACACGCAACAGGCAACACAGACAATGAAGTACAACACGAAAAACATAAAAACATTGCAGATCATAAATCAAACGATCCAATACAAATCAGCTGGCATTGAAAGCAATGGAGTAGTAGTGAGTTTTTAACCGGGATTTGAAAACCGAGAGGGAGGGGGCCTGTTTGATGAGCAGCGGTAACTCGTTCCAGAGTCTTGGGCCTGCTACAGAGAACGCCCTGTCACCCCTGCGCTTAAGGCGAGTTTCTGGAACTATTAAGAGTACCTGATCCTCTGACCTCAAAGCACGTGGAGGGACATATGGGTGTATCAGATCCGAGAGATAGGCGGGGGCGAGACTGTTCAGCGATTTGTAGACATACATGAGAATTTTGAATTGGATTCGAAGATGAACCGGTAGCCAGTGAAGGGAGGCCAAGACTGGTGTAATGTGCTCTCTTTTGCGTGTGCTGGTTAAAAATCGGGCAGCTGCGTTCTGAACCAGTTGTAATCGTGCAATGGTGGCTTGACTGACGCCAAACAGGTGTAGGATCGCCACGAGCAACGTGCGCGGGCGGCTTAAAATGTAGCTCAATGAACAGATATAAAAATATATTTCATAGCTGACTTTATAGTACGAGGGCTTCTGAGCTCAACCACTCTTTAATAATGTCACGTAGTGGTCAAATCTGCTGCATTTAAAGTAGGTTCACTTTGACTTCTTCCAAACATGTGCGTGCACTACGAAAATAAATTATAAAAATTTGAATATTAATTCAAATAACTCCAACAGTACATGAACATCTTGTGATTACACTGTGTTAGTTTGGATAATATCAGTGGTGTTTTTTTTTAGGTATTTCATGATATGGTGAAAGTCAAGTCATTTCTCAGCCGTGCTGATCTGGAGAAGGCCATCCATGCCTTTGTGACCTCCAGACTTGATTATTGTAATGCTTTGTATGTTGGTATTAATCAATCCTCCATCTCCCGATTACAGCTTGTACAGAACTCTGCCGCGCGCCTTTTGACCAACACACGAAAATATGAACACATCACTCCTGTCCTGTCCTCTTTACACTGGCTCCCGGTTCAGTTCAGGATACAGTTCAAGCTGCTGCTGTTTGTTTTCAAAGCTCTGAATGGACTTGCACCTCTGTACATCTCAGAACTTTTGAAAGCCCATCAGCCCGGCAGAGCTTTACGATCTGCCAGTCAACACCTGCTGGAGGTGCCTCACTCAAGGTACAAACAATGGGGAGACCGGTCATTTTCTGTTGCCGGCCCTAAAGCCTGGAACAGTCTCCCCCTTGAGCTGCGTGCCACCTCTGATCTGACTCTGTTCAAAACCAGACTGAAGACACACTTGTTCAAAAAAGCTTTCAGTGTGTAACTTTTATTACTTTTGGTATTTTAGTATGTAGCATTTTTTATTTCCATTGCCTTTTTATTTCCTCTAGTTCAAATAAGCTTCCAGTGTGCAACTGTTATTACTTTTGGTATTTTAATATGTAACATTTTTTATCTACATTGCCTTTTTATTTCCTCTTGTTCAAAAAGTTTTAGTTTGTAGCATTTTTTATTTCCATTGCCTTCTTTTATTGCTGTTGTTTCTTATTCTATTTTCATTGATTTATTGTTCCAGTTTATTCATCTTTTTATCCTGTTAAGCACCTTGGTCAATGCAAGGCATTGTTGGAAGGTGCTATACAAATAAAGTTTATTATTATTATTATTATATGTGTTACAAAGTACTATGGCAAAAATAATTGAAGCTAGCTTGACACATTTATGTCTATAAAACATTGAATATTAATTCAAATAACTCCAACAGGTTATAGTCAGTGCATGAACATCTTGTGATTACACTATGTTAGTTTGGATAATATCAGTGGTGTGGTTTTTTAGGTATTTCATGATATGTGTTACAAAGTACTAGGGCGAAAATAATTGAAGCTAGCTTGACACATTTATGTCTATAAAACATTGAATATTAATTCAAATAACTCCAACAGGTTATAGTCAGTACATGAACATCTTGTGATTACACTGTGTTAGTTTGGATAATATCAGTGGTGTGGTTTTTTAGGTATTTCATGATATGTGTTACAAAGTACTAGGGCGAAAAAAATAGAAGCTAGCTTGACACATTTATGTTTATAAAACATTGAATATTAATTCAAATAACTCCAACAGGTTATAGTCAGTACATGGACATCTTGTGATTACATTCTGTTACAAAAAAAAAAAAAGTTTCTGGAGTAAATTAACCACATTTTTCTTTTACAGTCAGCAGAAGAAAATCACCAGAATTGAACAACCTGTGTCGTCTTCTGGAGGAAGCTGTGAGACACCAGATGGAAATTCGTTACTTCTGTACATTTGTCACTTCAAACTTTTCCTATTAAACGTTATATTTTCTTAAGTGGTGTCCTGGAACATTCAATTTCCTAAACTTATTTTACAATGTGAAGTGTGTACTGTATAGTGTTTAAATCCATACTGGAAGTTAAGAGAATTTTCCATTTGCATTTGACCTTTAAAGAATCATAAGAAAAAGATTATTAGAATCTGCTCAACTGTTATTACATCATAAATTATTTGGTTCTAGGATTAAGTCAGACAAAAACAGTCAAAAATTCAAAGTGGCCAAAGTCCTTTGGACAGTTTAAAGTTAAAGAATTCCCAGATCATCCATCCATCCATCCATCCATCCATCATCTGCGTCCAGCAGCATGCTTTGCCAGGGAGACACTGGCAGTTTCAAAGATCACAGTGTGATGTTTTAAATTAATCAACTTTATTTATAAAGCACATTTTAAAAACCACAGGGTCAACCAAAGTGCTGTACAATAACATAAGACAAGTTAATTAAAAACTATAAAAAGCATACAAAAATAAATACATATACCAGTCTTACTGCAGGTGTGTTAACATGCCATAAAAGATAAGATCACGTGTTAAAAGCCAAGGAAAAAATGTGTGTTTTTAAAAAGATTTAAAAAGTTTTGAGGACTGTCAGCAGCAACTGCTCAGCTGATCTGAGATCGGGGAGGCCAAGAAGGTTGAAGCAGCTCAGACAAATATGGTTTTGCAAATTTATCAAGCACCTTGTGCATAACTAAATAATAAAATGTGGTTTTAATACATCTTTATTGTAAAAATACTAAATTGGAAAATACATGGGTTTAAAGGCACGGTCTGCGATATCTGGAACACGCTGGCACTTAGGAAAATTTTGAACAGAGACCTTTCTCCCTCCTCCCCCTTGCACTCTGGGTGACCTGCAACTCCGCCTCCTTAGCTCCTCCTCCACAGGTTGGCCTCTCGTGAACGCGCATGCATGTAAACAGTTGTAATGGCGTCGGCGCAGTCACCGGTAAGAGGATGGACTATTTCCTTCTCAAATCTTTGCGTATTTGTAATAAAGTATCGTAAATTATGTATAACCCTTTCAATAAGTTATGTTATATTACTTTGCTGCAGTGTGTGACATTTTATCTGTGTTACGCATCTAGAGTTTTGAAACATTGTCGATGGTCTTCAGACGAGGAATTTACACCCAGAGGGACCTACGGTCCGAAGAAGAGGAAGCTTGCTGCGTGCTGGAGACACTCCGCTCCTGAGAAGTCAAACCTGGGTTGATGCACTCCACCTGGACTTGTTCAGATTCTGGTTTTGTTACATAATGAGATTCGATGCTCACAGGGGGAGATGATGAAAACAAACAGTTCTCATAGTCACCATGTTTTCATGCAAACATTAAATTGATGATTCTTCATGAACATGCAGTGAAATCAGTTTCTATTTGAAAGAACACAGCAACAAAATCTTTGTTTTTTTATTGATTTAGTTTATTAAAGCTGGGGTATGTAGCTTTTTTTATAAACATATTTCTTCTGTCACTATATATCTATATATATAGTATATATATATATATATATATAAATATAGGTATCTATATAAATAAATAACTACTGTATTTTTATAACTACTGTGTAATGGTCACTGATCAATTTATACAGCGTTAGATTTATTTCCATTTATTTTCATTGGTTTCCTTATCTTGTTATATTATCTACGCTGCAAAAATGACCATTTATTATTAATCCTTGTCTCCTGTAAGGTAATGAGTGTGTTCCAAATGAAAGTTTGAGTTTGTTTATTTGTTTGTGTAAATTTGTTTTGTAATAATACGTTTTGGAGACGGTGGGGGAGTGGACTTAAAAGGAGGAGGAAGTGACGGCGCTTTCTCTCTCTCTCTCTCTCTCTCTGACTCACCTGGGAGTGCGCACCTGCTGAGTAGGATTTGGCGTGAGGCCGTTGCCCTGTGGACTGCCTGTGGACTGTGGATTGCCTTGAGTTGGGATCGCTGTGGATTAGTAAATTTCTCCTTACCCAGGACTGCAGGGGAGGCACGCTAAAAGGACCTTGAGACTCTGGTGAGATTGTTTCTTTTTATTTCGGCGCGCCGACGCCTGGATGGATTGAGTGGGCGTTTCCTCATCCTGCTTCAAACAAACTTTTTATCTGAGAGAGCATTTGGACTGAAAGTTGGTGCAGTTTGGGTTTTAATTTGGTTTATGGGGTTTGTCTGCAGCTATGTAGATGTTGGGAATGCTGCAGATATGTAAATGGTGGGGGAATGAAGCGTTCGGGTTTGTTTATGTGCACAACTGATTTGTTTGTTTAAATTGGGTATTAAATGTCATCACATGGCTAATATCAATAGATGTTTATGAGAGTTTTCTTGTATGTGGGGTGAATTATTTTTCTGTTTACTGGTTTATGCTTTCTGCTCAACCTTTATACGTTTTAAGCGCCGTCAGCTCCAGGCACTGCCCCTGACTAATTTAGCGTATGTAATAATTAGTCCCCTTTTATCCTAGCGGTGGGGGGCAGGTTGTTATATTTGGTGGCCCGTATGGGGAGCTAGTGTTCTTGTGGAGTTAGGCTGCTATGTATATTTTTTGGTTGTTTGAAGTAAAGCTAAATTAATTTAGACATAAGTATTTTACTTCATAGCCTCTCAGTTGGTTTTGTTCATCATTTACAAATATTGTAGGCCCAAATTAGTGTCTATATTTATTTGGTGTAGGGAAAGTATGTGGTGAATTTTAGGGGTTGGAATAGTGGCTTAAATGCAAGTTGTTGTTGTTTTTTGATATTGTGAATTCAGCATATTTTATATACATGACACCAATACATGTACATATATCATACAAATACTGATTTGTTGCATACAGCATCAAATTTCAGCGCCTGGAGGACCTTAACTCAAACTATGTCAGCTTCAAATCATTCAGATTCCTCCTCTGAGGGGTCTGCGTCTAATCAGCATTCAGCACCCTTGGGGAAATTCGACCGGCATGTTACAGTCAGGCTACAGCCAGACAATCCTGATGTAACCCACTTATCCTCCATGCTCAGTAGCATGTATCTGGACCCATCAGTGGTTCAAGCGGATGCTGGGGTTAACACCGAAACTGAGACATTGGCAGAACAACTCTCGGACCTCCAGCAGAAAGTTGAAGCCTTGGAACAACGCCTCCGAGATGCGATTGACAGCTCCCTCCATCGTGAGGAGGGACTCAGGGCTGCTATTGACTCCTCTGCTGTTTTAATAAAGGAATACGTAGAGCACCACCTCCAGAAGATGGACCAAGAGGTTGGGGCCTGTCTCAAGCGTAGGGATAAACGCTGGTCGGAGGAACTAAATCAAACGGTCCGCAAAGGTGCTCTCTCTTGGGGGCCGTCCACGTATTCAACTCCAGTTGCTCATGGGCCCATTGGTGGACTGGCTGGGGAGAGAGACGCTAGCCAGACATCCCATTATGCTGCTGCCAGACCCCCTATTAAGATGGACTTTCCTCAGTTTGGGGAATCCCGCAGCACCTCAGATGTGACTGATTTTATAGAGCAGTGTGAGAACTTCTTAACGCTCAGACCCTTGTCAGATGTGGAGCTCCTAGGCACACTAAACACTGTTCTGAAAGGACCCGCACGCAGCTGGTGGCTGGCGACACGGACAAAAATAAAAGATTGGGATGACTTTAAGGCTGCATTCCTGGAAGCCTTCCTGCCTACCGACTACCATGCTGAAATAGAGGAACAGCTCCGCTCAAACGTTCAAGCACCAAACCAGTGTGTGAGGGACTTTGCTTATGACCATCGAGCCCTGTGCTTAAAGTGGAGACCGGACATGGCTGAACAAGAAATTGTCCGCAGAATCTTGAGTGCCTGCAACCCCAGACTGGCCAGTGGTCTAAGAGGCATCGTAACCACGGTGGAACAACTCGTGAAAGTGGGGTCGCTGATTGAAAGGGATTGGAGCAACTCCCGGGAATACTGGAGTAGAGTACAGCAGGCCCATCCTTCGGACAGATCAAAGAGAACAGGAAGAAAGACTGAGCACAGCCAAGCCCGGGGACATGGAGGAGATGTGGCCGTGGTTCAAGCGGTACTGTCCCTGCTGGTGGTTCCTGTAACTATTCGGGGAACTACAGGAGATGCTGTCCTCGACTCTGGATGTACTTATTCCCTCATGAAACAAAGCCTGTGGAAGAGGATAAGAACACCTGGTGAAACCCTGAGTAGAAGTGAAGTACCGAAGTTTGTCATGGCTAATGGACAAGAAAGTCAAGCAGAGGGAAAAACTGTCCTACTACTAGGATTTCATGACATCCACATCACCATCCCTGTGCATGTCATAAAGGATGAACAACTATGTATGCCATTGCTACTTGGGTTGGACTTTATGAATGCCAGTCAGATCGTCCTTAAGCCACATCTCAGGAGTTATGGGCTGCCGGATGGAATGGAATACATATTCAAGGTCAGATCACGAGATGAGCTGTGTTGGAAGGATGCACAGTTATATGTCAATTTTTACCTGGCTGTGGTGGAAGACTCACAGGCTAAAACACCTGCTGTCCCTCTTTTGGAAGACCAGCCTGAAGAGGTGCGGCCGCTGCTGCAGAAGTGGCCCACTGTTTGGACAGAGACTGTTGGAGCCACCGAGATAATTAGCCACCACATTGTGACATCCGACGAGCTTCCTGTGAGACGCCGAGCTTACAGAGTGTCACCCCAAAAACAAGCTGTTATTGAAGCTGAACTGGAAAAAATGCTGCAAAACAACATAATTGAACCATCAACGTCACCATGGGCAGCGCCGGTGGTGTTGGTGCCACGGAAGGACGGCACACCACGCTTTTGTGTGGATTTTCGTGGACTCAATGCAAAGACTCTTCATGATGCATATCCTATGCCACTGGTACACGAGATCCTAGAGTCTCTGCGAGGTGCTCAAATTTTCAGTTCTTTAGATCTCAAGAGTGGCTATTGGCAGGTCGCTATGAGCAAAGAGAGCAAGAAAAAAACAGCCATGATTACTCACAAAGGGTTGTACCAGTTTAAGGTAATGCCTTTCGGCCTGAGGAACGCCGGCGCCACCTTCCAGCGATTAATGGAAACAGTTCTGGGAGAACTAAAAGGAAAAAACTGTTTTGTTTACATCGATGACATCATCGTGTTCTCTAACACCATTGAGCAACATCTGCAAGATCTCGAGGCTGTGTTTAAGAAACTCCATGATGCTCATCTCACCTTAAACATAAAGAAATGTTGTCTGTTTCAGACCAGTCTCAGATTCCTCGGCCATGTGGTCTCTGGAAAAGGAGTGGAGGTAGACCCAAGTAAAATCCAGGCCATCTCTAACTACCCACCTCCTACTGACTTAAAGGGTCTGCAAAGGTTTCTCGGCTTAGTGGGTTGGTACCACAAATTTATACCAAGACTGGCAGACTTGGTTGCTCCCCTAAATAATCTAAAAAAGAAGAATGTACCTTGGGAGTGGTCATCAGAGTGTCAAGCATCATTCGAACACCTCAAAACACTGCTGCAATCTCCACCAGTCCTTGCTCAGCCACAGTCACACCTTGGCTTCCAGGTACATTGTGATGCCAGCGATGTGGGACTGGGAGCTGTTCTGATGCAAACGGTGGAGGGAGAGGAGAAAGCCATTGCATTTGCCTCTAGAGGACTCCGTGGGGCTGAACTCCGTTATTCCACCTCTGAAAAGGAATGCCTAGCGGTTGTATGGGCAGTTGAAAAATGGCGCCACTATCTGGAAGGAGAGATGTTTGATGTGTTTACAGATCATGCTGCACTAGCCTGGGCATTTAACTGCCCAAAGACCTCATCCCGGCTTACTAGATGGACATTAAGGCTGCAAGCATTCACGTTTCGGGTGCATTACAAAAGAGGGTGCTGTAATGCTGTCCCTGATGCCCTGTCACGTGCACCACCTGGGCAGGAAGGTA
>JBBPBX010052303.1:0-10188 GCA_038048925.1 Garcialebias charrua
TTTGGTCTTTGGAGTTGCAGTTAAAACTTTCTTAAAACATAAATCATGTAACTTTTCCAGTGATTCTGTCCTATGATTCAATCTGGTGTGAAAACAATTGCCAAAACTTAATGCAAGTTTGCTCGCTGTGGCAACTCCTGAAGAAGGGAGGAGCCAAAAAAAGATTTACCTGGTAACTTGTGAAAACATACTTTGATAGTGAGGTTACATTATAATGAACTTGTATTGAGAAAACAAGATAAGCACATGGTTATCTTAAAATAACTTTGCAACAATGCATTTCTAAATATGTCTCTGCTTCCATGCAGCTGAGATAGTTGGTTCCTTATCTAGATTACTGGAATAAAAATCATTTTAAAAGTCATTGATGATTTCTGTTTTGATCATTTAATATAGTGCTAACAGTATTAGTGCTTACTTACAGCTTTTTTTTTTTACCAGCTTTCGCAGACAAAACAAAAGTAGGACACATTAACTTTCTGTAGACCTTCTCGGTATATAAAAATGTGTTTCATATAGGATGCATTTATTTACACTCCACTGAAAAATCTCCGGATGCACTCTGTGGGGATGCCCGGTCGTTGAGAATAAATTGGTATATTTTCAACATCATTATCATCTCCATTCCATCAACTCCACTTACGTCTTGTAGATGAAGGCACGCCATCCTCTAAAGTGCTGCAATTAGTGAAGAAATGTCTCATTGTAAGAAAGCAGCAACCATAACTCAGAAACGTGATAATTATGAATATTTTACTAGCATGCTAAAGAAGAGGTGTAACGTTACATTCATTTCATTTAATACCATAAATCCTCGACAAGCCTTATTATATAGTTCTACTATGTAACTGCTGGTTACTGGATGCATAGTTTTAATACACGTTGGCTTGAACTTCTCCATTTAATTCAAAAGCAACAGGTGATTTTATTTGTTCCTCTTAAGACAGAGAGACAGTGTAACAATGATAGAAATTATACAATATTATACCCAATTACAACCAAAATAAGGTATAAATATATTTATTTTTTTATCCACACTGGTTGCAGAAGAGCTGTACATGCTGGATATCTGCATCTACCATCGAATAATGTTTGATGTCAAACCAATTCAAGATGGCTGACAGAGCCAAATGCCCTTTCAAAGGCAAAAATTCCCATAACTCAACCAGTTTTACAGATAATGAGCTAAGCTTTGGTGATGTAATAGCTAAGAGTCATTCACAAAACATGCTCAAAGTGTTGGTCATTATGCAAGATTTTTTTATCTTAAAACTTTTACTAGTAGTGTCAAGCTAGCTTGTTAGCAAAATATCTGACGAACCACTGGATGAATGAAGCTAAATTAACCTTTGAAGTCACTCAGACTCAAGATAGCAACTGCAGCTACCGTATTTTCCGGTGTATAGTTCGCACCTTTTTATGGTTTTTTCAAGGCCTGCGACCTATACACCGGTGCAACCTATATATGGCTTGTTATCACTTTCGGCGAAACAAATTTTTAAATCCAGCTCATTTCACAATTACGTTCATTTATTAAGGAAAAGTTCAGCTCAGACATATATTTGCTATAATTTTTATCAAACAAATAATTGTTTTTAAGTGTTAATCTTCTTAAAAGCCTTGCTGTGCGCTCCTGTGGCAGACATTTGCAGCAGAGCTAAACGTAGGTGCGACCTATACACCGGTGCGACTATCTAGGGATTTTTCCAATCTATTGGTGATAATTGGACAATGCGACCTATACACAGGTGCGACCTATACACCAGAAAATACTGTAATTAGAATTTGCAAACATAAAACAGGCTGCAACTCAGTAATTTTTATAGCTACTAGGCTGAAATTAGTTGTGGTAGTAGCTGAGAGTCATGCTTAAAAAAAAAAACACTCAGAACAAGCCAGCTGGAAATGTCATATAAGATTACAAATGTTTTTCTTTTTCAAAATGATTGTGACATGAATATCCTGCAAATGCAAAAGTAGAATAAACCCTGATATTTAAGAAATGTACACATGGTTTCACCCATTTTTTTTCCACATAAATGGCTTTTATTTTTTTTACTTGGCTCAGCCATAATGAAACAGGAAGTGACATCAGAGGGGGACTTCCTGTTCTTTGCTTAATGAAACAATAATATTTGAACTCTTCCACTCTTTCATGTGGACTCAAAACAATCTAAAGAAACATCAGATTTTTCTGTCTGTGGATAATCATTGTTGCTCTGTTTACCTGCAGGCGTTCCCCTTTGACATCACTTCCTGTTATGGCACACGTGAATATCTCAACAACTGTTCATCTCAGCAGCGTGAATTTTCATTAAAAAAAATTGCAACATGTTACAGTGTATTAATCATACCTGTCAAGTTTTGGATTTAAAAATAAGGGAAATTTTCTGCCGGGTACGCCGAGCCATCCCACTAGCCCAGGGATCTACAACCTTTATGATCAAAAGAGCCATTTCTGCCCCTTTGTTCACTAAATTAAACGTTTCCGGAGCCACAATACCTGCTACAACTGGGATTCTCAACTGGTGGCACACAGACCACTTTAAGTTTGTTAAAGGACAATTTTCTGACCTGTAGTTTTCTGGCCATTGTAAAGCTGAAAATATCTAATGATTTGTTGATATTTTTACATTTTAGACTAAAAAAGACCAGATTATCATAAAGAAGGAAAAATAATGTGATCTTTCCCAATTAAAAAATAAAATAATGAACTATGCAGGTCTAGGTAAATTATTTTAATTGTGGAAAAATTAAATATCCTACTTCAAATAAATAAAGTTAACTTATGTTTTACTCATTCTATTAGTTCTAGTATTCACACATTTGCAAAGGAAATGACAGGAAAAACTGCTAAAACTAGCCCTTTTGTTGTTATAAGAACAAATAAAATTCAGTTTAAAGTTAGTTTTGATCAAAGCTTGGAAGAGCCACTGCTGAGGGACCAAAGAGCCGCATGTGGCTCCAGAGCCACAGGTTGCAGACCCCTGCACTAGCCCAACCAAAGTCCAGAACCCCTTACATTTTAAGACAGGTTTACAAGAAATCTAAAATAACTACCTATCAGCCTCTTTCAAACCAGTTATGTGATCACAATCTGACAGGCTTACCTTTGTGCTTGACGGATTTTTCATGCTGACGGACATCGTTCCTTCCCCCATGAGAGAGAGACACTAAAGTCGCGGTTACAAATCTTAAAAAACGCGTAATAAACTTTAGGAAAGTAAATTCGCTGTCCCATTTTTCAACATATTTACACGAAGTCTTAACTTTTTTGGCAGGGACGCGTCCTCTCTCGTTAATTCTCGTTACATCCATCTCTCTGTTTTTCCGGGTTTGTTCCTGACCGCGCCGGCAGTAACATCGCGAGAACTGCCACCGAGGCGACTGTAGGTGGCAGTTCTCGCGAGGCTAGTGACAGAGGCACCGGAATGTTTTTTTTTTTTTTTAAATAATATTATAATACGGGAGATTTCCGGGAAAATAATAATTCGGGATCACGACGGGAAAGAGGGGTAAAATACGGTAGTTTCCCGGCCAAAACGGGAGACTTGACAGATATGGTATTAATGTACCTGGTATTAATTATACCTGGATTATTGCGCATGAACTTTGGTGTTTTGAAACACTTTGGCATGACAGTCTCAGAGGAGTAGACGCTGGAGAGCGCGGGCCCCAGAGGCCATCTTAGCACTAGCAAACTGTTTATTTATGGAGCAGTGCTGGGCAGCGCTAATCCAAAAATTTGTTCCGCTATTTCTAAAGCACTTATTAATTTATTTAGGTCCGCAATTTCAAAAGCGCTTATGTATTAGCAACGCTAGCGGACACTAATGCTAATAAGCTAACGTGCTAATGGCGAACTACTTTTTAAAATCCAGCAGATTTGACCATTTCGTGAAACTGTCAAGCTCAGAAAAACTTGTGCTATAACGTCAGCTATGAAATATATTTTTTCTCAGCAAAGAAATAATTGTTTTTACCGTGTTTTCTTGGAAAGTCCTTAGCTTCTGTGGCTGTCGCGGACGCCATTTTGAACAGTGCTAATGGCGAACTACTTTTTTAAATCCAGCAGATTTGACCATTTCGTGAAACTGTCAAGCTCAGAAAAACTTGTGCTATAACATCAGCTATGAAATATATTTTTTCTCAGCAAAGAAATAATTGTTTTTACCGTGTTTTCTTGGAAAGTCCTTAGCTTCTGTGGCTGTCGCGGACGCCATTTTGAACAGTGCTAATGGCGAACTACTTTTTTAAATCCAGCAGATTTGACCATTTCGTGAAACTGTCAAGCTCAGAAAAACTTGTGCTATAACGTCAGCTATAAAATATATTTTTTCTCAGCAAAGAAATAATTGTTTTTACCGTGTTTTCTTGGAAAGTCCTTTGCTTCTGTGGGCGCCGCCATTTTGAAGAGGGCAAATGAGGCGCTGACGCATCGCGTAGGCCGCTGAGAAACATCCATAAGTTCACCCTCCCTTCGTCTGACTCTTCGAAAACAAGCAATAAGGCTGCAGAGTAACACACTGGCTGCTAACTGCTATAGTGTCTATGGAGAGAGCGCTCTCTCTAGCCAAGAGACTGAGGGGGATGCTTTTTTGTCACGGACCACATCCGGCGCTGACAGGATATGGTCTGTTAGCAGTCGTCCGGTTGATTTAAGAGCTCGTAAATAAGTTTTTTCGTTTTTACTGATAGATAATTAGTTATTAGCTGTACTGCATTTTAAATAAAAATAGCGCAAATCCGCTTATGAATTATAAAAGTTTGTCAATCCGCTGTAACGCTGACAAATTGTTTAGGTCCGCTATAAGCGGATTAGCGCTTTAGCGCTCCCTGGCGGTCTGGCGCCCACCTTTGCTATGGAGTGTGCCGTTTGTGGGAATCAGTTTGGTTTGGTGGCTTCTCAGATTGAGGAAGTCCTTTGGATGAAGGATGAAACATCTCAGCAAGAAAATAAACAGTCCTGATGACCCGACTGAACATGGTTTTTATACCTGGATTAATAAGCATGAACTTTGCTGTTCTCTTTCCAAAAATGTGTTCATATTAATGACAAAGGTTTGATGTCACACGCATAAATGGATACAATTCCATCATACAGGAGCCCCACAAGGATGTGTGCTGAGCCCTCTTCTATTCACCCTGCTAACACACGACTGCACACCATCATACAGCTCCAACCACTTCATCAAGTTTGCGGACGACACAACAGTGGTGGGTCTCATCAGCAACAACGATGAGACGGACTACAGGAACGAGGTGAGCCGCCTGGCCTTGTGGTGCGGACACAACAATCTCACTCTCAACGTGGAGAAGACAAAGGAGATTGTTGTGGACTTCAGGAAGAGGGATGCCCAACATGCCCCTCTGACCATCAACAGCACCACAGTGGAGAGAGTGGACAGCACCAAGTTCCTGGGAGTGCACGTCTCAGAGGACCTGTCCTGGAGCAGGAACACTGCATCACTGGCCAAGAAGGCTCACCAGCGCCTCTACTTTCTCCGCAAGCTGAAAAGGGCTGGAGCTCAACCCCCATCATGTGCACCTTCTACAGGGGTGCCATAGAAAGTGTCCTGACCAGCTGCATCACTGTGTGGTTTGGTGCATGTACTGCATCCTGCCGCAAGAGCCTCCAGCGCATCGTGAGAGCAGCTGAGAAGATTGTCGGCACCTCCTTCCCCTCACTACAGGACTTACACAGCAACCGCCTCACTCGGAAAGCCCTCTGCATGGCAGGTGATCCCACACACCCACTACACAGCTGCTTCAGCCTGTTGCCTTCAGGGAGGAGACTGAGGAGTCTCCAGGCTCGAACCAGCAGACTAAATGACAGCTCTGTTCATCAGGCAGTCAGGATGCTAAACTCTCTGCCTGCTCTGCCCTCCCTCCCACTTGTACTGCCTTAATCACAAAAAAACTTTCACACACCACCACACAACACAAAGATTTTAACACTGGACTCTGTGTCATCAAACGGGTTATTCACTAAACTCTCGGTCATGTGCTCATTCAGTTTGCACTACTTCTTATATTTGCACTAATGTTTGTATTACATTAGAGAGTCAGAGTCAGAGAGTCTTTATTGTCATTTGCACCGCATGTGGTACATGTGATGAAAACGAGATTATGTACACGAGGTCCCAGTTACATCCAACAACAAATGAAAGAGAAAAACAGTAATAACATCTAGAATTAACTAAGAAAAACATCAACTAGTAATACACTAAGCCTAATATAGTGGGAATAAACAGCAGCACGAACATGAGTTTGTATGAGCAGATGGTCACAGATGAACACAGATGAACACAGCAACAAGAAAACAGATCAGCATCAGTATGATGTGATATTTTGCAGTGTTTATTTTTTATTTTATTTTTATTTATTCATGAGTCTAACAGCCTCAGGGTAGAAGCTGTTCCTCAGTCTAGTGGTTCTACACTTGATGCTCCTCAACCTCCGTCCTGAGGGGAGTGGGGCAAAGAGTGAGTGTGCTGGATGAGTGAGGTCTTTCATGATGCAGGTGGCTCTTTTCCTGCATCTGGAGGTGTAAATGTCTGTGATGTGGGGAGACTGACTCCAACAGACTTCTGTGCAGCCTTCACCACTCTCTGCAGAGCTTTCCTCTCTTCAACTGTGCAGCCTCCATGCCACACATTGATGCTGGAGCACAGGATGCTCTCCACTGCTACACCACAACATGTGGGCATGGCAGGGAGTTGAACCTGCGACTTTCTGGTCAAGTTGACTATCCTACCGCTACACCTTAGCCCTAATATATCCCTGTGGTGGACTGGAGACCTGTCCAGGGTGTCCCTGTGGTGGACTGGAGACCTGTCAATGGATGCTGTATAATAAACAGATACAACTGATCACCACATTGTAGTGAGTTGGATCAGATGATGGGGGAAGATGCTGGACAGACCCGGTAGACCCAAACGGGTCAGAGGGTTTTCTGGGAACGCCTGGCAGAAGAAGCCGTCAGAGAGATCTTTAACCACATCCCAGCTGAGAAGGGGGACATTGAGTCTGAGTGGGCCACGTACTGTACATCAATTATTGAGGTGGCTGCAAGGTTGTCAGTACTTCTCGCAGTGGCCGTCCTCGAACTCTGTGGTGGACACCCCGGGTTAGGGAGGCTGTCAACCTGAAGGAGTCTTTGTCAGTAGTTGTTGGCTGGTGGGACTCCGGAGGCAGCTGAGGAGTCCCGGAGGGACAAGAGGTCCACAGCCTTGGCTGTTGCTGAGGCAAAAGCTCGGATGTGGGAAGAGTTTGGTGAGACCTTGGATAAAGACTCTCGGTCGGTTCCGAGGAGATTCTGACAACCATCAGGTGGAATTATTGGATCTCAGGAATATTTCCCTCAAACTTGTTTAAGGAAGAGCTACAGCCTTTAGTTCAACTTTATTCTAACCCACAGATGTACAAACCACAAAACAAGAATTAAACTTTAAATCACTAAAATAAAATCTGTATACAAGAAACAAAACCACATACAGTATCTAAATAGAACAATAAAAGTAGACACAATGATTCATCAAATGATGAAGAAAAATATGGAATTTTATAAATATAAATGTTTTTGTAGGATCTGGTTCATCAGATTTAATTCAGTTTCTATATAAAGCTCCAAGTCACATCAGAAGTCGTATCAGGACACTAAACAGAAATATTCGTACAGAGAAGGAAATAATGATTTTGTAAGTTTGTTCAGCGGGTTCGGATGTTGTCAGTCCATTTTATGGGCACTATCAACTGTTATCATCCCCATATGTAGCGGCGAAATTGTCCAATCTACCTGCTAGCATGTTTAAAAGAACGTTATCAGCGTTATTATCGCTGTGAGTAGGCAGCGTGTTTCCGTAAACCCGGACAGGGCCGGCCCAAGGCATAAGCAAACTAAGCGGCTGCTTAGGGCCCCGGGGCCACTAGGGGGCCTCCCTAAGTGGAATAGATTTTTTTTTTAGTAATGATTTCTTTATGATTCTATTTAATATTTTAAGTTCAGCTTTTGCAAATTGTTGCATACTTGTACATAGTTTTAAGAACTAATTATTCAACTTTAATTTCTTGTTTTAAACCATTTTATCTGGTTTCAAGTAATTGTTCTGTTGCATAAGTATTTTCTTGATAGTTTATTTATTTATTTAATTTTGTCTGTTTCTGCACAATTAAATTTATTTTATGCATCTAAGTTATTTCATCTGTTTGTTGTTGATCTTGCGTTACAAATTATTTTGAACATTACGGTTGCAGTTCTTTGGAACCAAAGATAATGAACCAGATGACACTTTTGATGTAAAATTCATTGTATACTGGTGTTTTATTATTATTATTATTTTTTGTATTTACCTTTTGTTAATTTTAGTACCACTTGATCGCATGTGTCAAACTCAAGGCATGTGGGCCAAATCCGTGCCGCCATAACCATTTCTGTGGCTCTCTACACCCTAGAGACAGAACTTCAGTTACTTTATCAGTCAAATCAAATTAATTTTTATGTTTAAAACATCAAATTACTCAAACATAAAATATTTGATTTTTAGAAGTAGTCATCAAATGCAGAGAAAGTTACATTTTACCAGTTTAAGAGGTAGTTTTATCAACACATTCTGCCATTTCTGGCCTTTTGAGGACATTCATGAGCTTGGTGTGGCCCCAAATGAAAATGAGTTTGACAGCTCTGCACTACATGATATATACATATGATAATGTAAACAGGGCTGTCAGAGTTGCAAAGAGTTTGTTAGGCGGGCGAATGATCTGATCATCTGACTGTTGATTGCAGTAATCCACATTATTAGCAGAAATTAGCCCTGAACCAAATTTCGCTTAAGGCCCCATGGAGGCTTGGGCCAGCCCCGAACCCGGAAGTGTAGCATTTTTGTTGTTTTTTCAGGTTATGTAACCATTTTCCTAAACCTAACCTTAAACCTGACCCAGAGGACCAACCCTAAACCTAACCCCCTTACCCTTGTGCCTAAACCTAACCAAGACCCAAAACCTAACGCCAGAGGCTTTACTCTAAACTTTACCACGTAGCAAAAGACGGAGCCTGCTGTCATTGCTTGTAACAGTGACAACATACTTTTAAACCTCCTAGGAGGTACAGGAGGGGCAATCTGACCGATAGGAATGGGGATGATAATAATTGATAGGGGCCATTTTATGCTTGATAACATCCGAAGCGGGTGGTTTGTTAACTGACAAACACATGAACAGTCTATAATTTTAAGGGTAGGTTAATTTTAACAGTGCGAGATAGAGAATCAAAAATAAAATCCAGAAAATCACAGAGAGAAATAAGTATTTGATCCCCTACCAACCATTAAGAGTTCTGGCCCCTACAAACCAGTTAGACACTCCTAATCAACTTGTTCCCTGTATTACAGACAGCTGTCACCTGTGTAAGACTCGTGTCCACAGACTCAATTATTCAGTCAGACTCCAACCTCTACAACATGGACGAGACCAAAGAGCTGTCAGGGACAAGCTCATAGACCTGCACAAGGCTGAAGTGGGCTACAAACCCATAAGTGACACAACTGTTGGTGCAATGGTAAGAAAATGGAAGAAATACAAAATGACTGTCAATCGACATCGATCTGGGGCTCCGTGCAAAATCTAACCTTGTGGGGTATCCTTGATCATGAGGAAGGTGAGAGATCAGCCTAGAACAGTGGCTGAGGAAGTTAAAAATCTCCGAGGTGGCAGGGCTCCGGGGGTCGATGAGATTCGCCCGATTTCCTGAAGGCTCTGGATGTTGTGGGGCTGTCTTAGTTGACATGCCGTTGCAACATCGCGTGAACATCAGGGGCAGTGCCACTGGATTGACAGACTGGCGTGGTGGTTCCCCTCTTCAAAAAAGGACTGGAGGGTGTGCTACAATTATAGGGGCATCACTCTCCTTTGCCTCCCATGTACGGTCTATTCAGGGGTACTGGAGAAGAGAGTTCAATTGTTGGTCGAACCTCAGATCCAGGAGGAACACCATGGGTTCTGTTCTGGCTGTGGAACACTGGACCAGCTCTTTACCCTCACTAGGATCCATGAGGGGTCATGGGAGTTTGTCCATCCAGTCTACATGAGTTTTGTGGACTTGGAGAAGACATTCATCCGTGTTCCTCAGGGTACACTGTGGGGGGTGCTCCGTGAGTATGGGATTGGAGGCTCGTTGTTACGGGCTGT
>JBBPBX010052303.1:11258-24257 GCA_038048925.1 Garcialebias charrua
CAGAACAAGAGGATGGATGTACAAAGTAATACAATATGAAGTAGTACAAAGTAATACAATATGAAGTAGTACAAAGTAATACAATATGAAGTAGTACAAAGTAATACAATATGAAGTAGTACAAAGTAATACAATATGAAGTAGTACAAAGTAATACAATATGAAGTAGTACAAAGTAATACAATATGAAGTAGTACAAAGTAATACAATATGATGTAGTACAAAGTAATACAATATGAAGTAGTACAAAGTAATACAATATGAAGTAGTACAAAGTAATACAATATGAAGTAGTATAAAGTAATACAATATGAAGTAGTATAAAGTAATACAATATGAAGTAGAACAAAGTAATACAATATGAAGTAGTACAAAGTAATACAATATGAAGTAGTACAAAGTAATACGATATGATGTAGTACAAAGTAATAGGTGTTTAGTTGTTTGATTGTGTATTTGTTGAGTTGTTGAGTTGTTTACCAGCAGGTCCACCATGTTTGGTTTGTTGTTTCGAAGCGTCTTCACTGAGTGGAAGACGTCGACGCAGCGCTGCTGCCTCAACATCTCACACACGATACTGACGCTGCAGAACACGCCGCTGCGCCCACCACCGTTCCTGAGGAGGAGGAGGAGGAGGAAGAGGAGGAACAAACATCAGAGATGTTTTTCATTTTCTGAAGGATGTGAAACTTTATATAAAACTCAAAATCAAACTCCATCAACAAAAAGGATCTCAAACATTGAATGGGTCATTCCTACTATTACTACTACTGTTCCTTTTGACGATGGTAACTTAGAAGGGCTTGTTAGACTATAAGAAGATGATGTTGGTCAAGCTCAGGATATCATGCTGTCCTGCTTTTACCAATTTCTTTGCACAAGAAAAAGATCAAATGTCCACCCTGTTACAGGACATGCTCATCTAAAATTAGTGTTTTGAAAGAATAATTATTTACAATTTATATTTTCCAAGAGCTGACCTGTCCCTAACTTTGTCTTTTAAATGTATTTTTAAAGACAGTTTTCATAAACTAACATCTTGAGAAGCACAATGTAAATTCAACCCATCCCTTTAAGAACAAAACATCATTTCAGTGAAACTTTGCTCCAATTTTTGTTGATTGATTGATTTAATTTGTTCACTGTCAGTATTCACAAAAAGTAAAATCCATGTTGTTTTGATTCAATTCATATAAAAGCCACAGGTAACATGGGGGACAGGATGTAATAGCAGTGAACAGCACAACATTTCATTAAAATAAGGCCATGTGCCGCCATCTCTTTTTTTACTTCTCTCTTCTTCTTGTTTCCCTCTTCAACATGGCCTCTAGATTTTCTATTTCATTTTGACGTTTTCTTCTTCCTTGCCTTTACATTTCTCCGTCCAACAACATAGTGCCTAATACAGAAAACGCATATTGTCAAAATGTAGATGAACTGAATAAATATAATAACTGAATGATGATTAATCACATAATAATAATAATAATATTGAAAAACAAGCTAGCACTTGGTGACATTCATTCGACTGTCGTTGATGATGCTTTCTGCTCTGTTGAGGCAGCGTGACGTGTAAATGTCCGTCAGGGAGGGGAGAGGTCAGCCAGTTATCTTCTGTGCTGTCCTGACTACTCTCTGAAGCCTCTCCCTGTCAGCCGGGTGCAGCTGCCGTCCCATTCTGAGATAATACTGAGATAGTACTGAGATAATACTGAGATAGTACTGAGATAATACTGAGATAATACTGCGATAATACTTAGTTAATACTGAGATAATACTGAGATAACACTGAGATAATACTGAGTTAATACTGAGATAATACTGAGATAGAACTGAGTTAATACTGAGATAATACTGAGATAATACTGAGATAATACTGCAATAATACTGAGATAACACTGAGATAACACTGAGATAATACTGAGTTAATACTGATATAATACTGAGACAATACTGAGATAGTACTGAGATAATACTGAGATAATACTGATATAATACTGAGTTAATACTGATATAATACTGAGTTAATACTGAGATAATACTGAGATAATACTGAGATAATACTGAGTTAATACTGAGACAATACTGAGATAATACTGAGATAAAACTGAGATAATACTGAGATAGTACTGAGATAATACTGAGATAATACTGCGATAATACTTAGTTAATAGTGAGATAATACTGAGATAACACTGAGATAATACTGAGTTAATACTGAGATAATACTGGGTTAATACTGAGATGATACTGAGATAATACTGATATAATACTGAGATAATACCGGGTTAATACTGAGATGATACTGAGATAATACTGAGTTAATACTGAGATGATACTGAGATAATACTGAATTAATACTGAGATAATACTGAGATAATACTGAGTTAATACTGAGATAATACTGAGATAATACTGAGATAATACTGAGATAATACTGAGACAATACTGATATAATACTGAGTTAATACCGAGATAATACTGAGATAATACTGAGATAATACTAAGTTAATACTGAGATAATACTGAGATAATACTGAGATAATACTAAGTTAATACTGAGATAATACTGAGATAATACTGAGACAATACTGAGATAATACTGAGTTAATACTGAGATAAAACTGAGACAATACTGAAATAATACTGAGATAATACTGAGATAATACTCAGATAATACTGAGATGATACTGAGATAGTACTGAAATAATACTGAGATGATGCTGAGATAATACTGACTTAATACCGAGATAATACTGAGTTAATACTGAGATAATACTGAGTTAATACTGAGACGATACTGAGACAATACTGAGTTAATACTGAGATAATACTAAGTTAATACTGAGATAATACTTAGATAATATTGAGATAATACTGAGTTAATACTGAGATAATACTGAGACAATACTGAGATAATACTGAAATAATACTGAGATGATACTGAGATAGTACTGAGATAATACTGAGATGATGCTGAGACAATACTGAGTTAATACTGAGTTAATACCGAGATAATACTGAGTTAATACTGAGACAATACTGAGATAATACTGAGATAATACTAAGATAATACTGAGATAATAATAATAATAATAATAATAATAATAATAATAATAATAATAATAATAATAATAATAATAATAATAATAATAATAATAATAATGTCACATTTTTGTCATCTGTGTATGTTTCCATACAAGACGAAATTTGACTCTGCATTTAACCCAATCACCACCAGGTGGGGCAGAGGGCAGCTATAGAAAGCGCACCGGGGAGCAATTGGGATGAGATGTGTTGCTCAAACACACCACAAGTTATGCCGTGACTGGGGATCGAACTGAGTTAATTCTGAGATAATACTGAGACAATACTGAGATAATACTGAGATACTACTGACTGAGATAACACTGAGATAATACTGAGTTAATACTTAGATAATACTGAGATAATACTGAGTTAATACTGAGTTAATACTGAGATAATACGGAGTTAATACTGAGTTAATACTGAGACAATACTGAGATAATACTTAGATAATACTGAGATAGATAATACTAAGTTAATACTGAGATAATACTGAGATAATACTGAGATAATACTGAGTTAATACTGAGATAATACTGAGACAATACTGAGATAATACTGAGATAGTACTGAGATAATACTGAGATAATACTGAGATGATACTGAGTTAATACTGAGATAATACTGATATGATGCTGAGATAATACTGAGTTAATACTGAGATAATACTGAGTTAATACTGAGTTAATACTGAGTTAATTCAGAGACAATACTGAGATAATACTGAGATAATACTGAGATAATAATAAGTTAATACTGAGATAATACTGAGATAATACAGAAATAATACTGAGTTAATACTGAGATAATACTGAGATAATACTGAGATAGTACTGAGATAATACTTAGATAATATTGAGATAATACTGAGTTAATACTGAGATAATACTGAGACAATACTGAGATAATACTGAAATAATACTGAGATGATACTGAGATATTACTGAGATAATACTGAGATGATGCTGAGACAATACTGAGTTAATACTGAGTTAATACCGAGATAATACTGAGATAATACTGAGTTAATACTGAGACAATACTGAGATAATACTGAGATAATACTAAGATAATACTGAGATAATAATAATAATAATAATAATAATAATAATAATAATAATAATAATAATGTCACATTTTTGTCATCTGTGTATGTTTCCATACAAGACGAAATTTGACTCTGCATTTAACCCAATCACCACCAGGTGGGGCAGAGGGCAGCTATAGAAAGCGCACCGGGGAGCAATTGGGATGAGATGTGTTGCTCAAACACACCACAAGTTATGCCGTGACTGGGGATCGAACTGAGTTAATTCTGAGATAATACTGAGACAATACTGAGATAATACTGAGATACTACTGACTGAGATAACACTGAGATAATACTGAGTTAATACTTAGATAATACTGAGATAATACTGAGTTAATACTGAGTTAATACTGAGATAATACTGAGTTAATACTGAGTTAATACTGAGTTAATACTGAGACAATACTGAGATAATACTTAGATAATACTGAGATAGATAATACTAAGTTAATACTGAGATAATACTGAGATAATACTGAGATAATACTGAGTTAATACTGAGATAATACTGAGACAATACTGAGATAATACTGAGATAGTACTGAGATAATACTGAGATAATACTGAGATAATACTGAGATGATACTGAGTTAATACTGAGATAATACTGATATGATGCTGAGATAATATTGAGTTAATACTGAGATAATACTGAGTTAATACTGAGTTAATACTGAGTTAATTCAGAGACAATACTGAGACAATACTGAGATAATACTGAGATAATAATAAGTTAATACTGAGATAATACTGAGATAATACTGAGATAATACAGAAATAATACTGAGTTAATACTGAGATAATACTGAGATAATACTGAGATAGTACTGAGATAATACTGAGATAACACTGAGATAATACTGAGATAATACTGAGACAATACTGATATAATACTGAGTTAATACTGAGTTAATACTGAGATAATACTGAGATAATACTGAGTTAATACTGAGATAATACTGAGATAATACTGCGTTAATACTGAGATAATACTGAGATAATACTGATATAACACTGAGATAACACTGAGATATACTGAGTTAATACTGAGATAATACTGATATAATACTGCAATAATACTGAGTTAATACTGAGATAAAAGTGAGATAATACTGAGATAATACTGAGATAACACTGAGATAATACTGAGATAATACTGAGATAATACTGAGTTACTACTGAGATAATACTGAGATAATACTGAGATAATACTGAGATAATACTGAGATAATACTGAGATAATACTGAGATAATACTGAGATAGTACTGAGATAATACTGAGATAATACTGAGATAGTACTGAGATAATACTGAGATGATACTGAGATGATACTGAGATAGTACTGAGATAATACTGAGATGATACTGATATAATACTGAGATAATACTGAGTTAATACTGAGATGATACTGAGATAGTACTGAGATAATACGGATAATACTGACATAATACTGAGATAATACTGAGATAAAACTGAGATACAGGATGTCAGCAGGCTCTCGATGGATGAGTGGTAGAAGGTCAACAGCAGTTTGGTGTTCAGGTTGTGCTTCCTAAGGACTCTCAGGAAGTGTAGTCTCTTTTCAGCTAAAGTCAAATATTGCTAGTCCTATAATGAAAAACAAGTTAGCACTTGGTGACCACTAAGTTTTTTTTATGTATTTAATAACAGTATCTTATAAAACTACCGGTACATAAAGTACCGTATCAGTTTTCAATATACATAACAGTAAGAGAGTGGACATGTTCTGCTTTACCACTTCAATGAACCAGTCTAAAACAGACAAAATGTTAAAATAAAGAGTGAGTGATACTGACTTTACTTATTGTAATTGGTTTCCCTAAAAAAAAAAAAAAACTCTTGTACTTTCTGTGGGTCATGTGACTAAAGAAGTGGTTTGGAGGGTGATGGATATTTTAGAGTAACAGGGTGGACAGTTGACTTGGGGACTCAATTTTATATAAAAAAAAAATTAAACANCACTGCTCTCATGGACAGTGGCTCTCAGGTCACAATCATTTTTGACAGCTGGTATGTCGAACACTTACCCCATGTTCCTCTACATCCAGTGTCAGGCTTAGCCATTTGGGGTTTAAGTGAGTCTGAGAGCAGTTACCCGTATAAAGGCTACATTCAAGTGGACTTGGCATTTTCAGAAAAGACATCACAAAAAGGGAAATCAGTTCCCATTCTTGCTTTAGTATGCCCAGACCCCCGATGTTCAGACACCATTCCAGTTCTAATTGGAACCAATGTTAGCAAAGTGTGGTCGCTCCCTTTAAACTGTAAAGCAGCCATTTCAGACACCATTTATGCTGCACGAGTTGGTGTAACAGAGCGAGAACTCGCCCATCCTGTAGATCTGAACTTTAAAGAGACAAAGCATAGTAACGTTGCAGTGGCTGATGTTAAATGGGTAGGTCCAGGGCCGCTAATGATCCCTGCTGGTGGTGAGCATATAGCCATCTGTAAAGTAAGTGAAACGAAGAGAGTGGGCAATTGCATTCTCATCTCTGAGCGTGCAGCTTCACATGCACTCCCACCAAGTCTGTTTGTGCAGCCCACAGTTCTATTCTCCAAGACGTTGGATACAGACAAGTTTTTGGTGCTCATGCGCAACGAGTCTCTGAAAGAAACTGGCATACCCATCGGCACAGTAGTAGCTCATCTTTATGTGGCTGACACAGTGACTGAGATCTCAAACACCAAGACACAAAGTCATAAAAAACTTGATCCTTCACAATTTAATTTTGAAGACCCTTCTATCCCAACGGAGTGGAAAGACAGACTGAGGAAAAAACTCTCTGAACGATCCCATGTTTTCTCAACTGAGGAGTGGGACGTGGGATTAGCATCTGGGGTGGAACACCATATAAGGCTAACGGATGACACCCCGTTCAGAGAGCGGTCACGGCGTATAGCACCTGCTGATGTAGAGGACCTTCGTCGCCATCTCCAGGGACTTGTAGCAGCTGGGATAATCAAAGAATCCAGAAGTCCTTATGCCTCACCTATTGTGCTAGCACGAAAGAAAAATGGACACATCCGCATGTGTGTTGATTATCGTACACTGAACCGCAGAACCATTCCCGATCAGTACACAGTGCCACGTATCGATGATGCTCTGGATTGTTTGTCTGGAAGTAGATGGTTCTCAGTGTTGGATTTAAGGAGTGGATATTACCAGATTCCGATGGCTGAAGAGGATAAAGAAAAAACCGCTTTCATCTGTCCTCTGGGATTTTTCCAGTTCGAAAGGATGCCTCAGGGAATAACTGGTGCTCCCTCAACATTCCAGCGGCTCATGGAAAAGGCCGTTGGGGACATGCACATGCTGGAGGTTATTGTATATCTTGATGACCTGATTGTTTTTGGGAAAACTTTGGTGGAGCATGAGCAAAGACTCCTCAAAGTCATTGACCGTTTAGGCGAAATTGGATTGAAACTGTCACTTGATAAATGCCAGTTTTGCAGACCCCAAGTGACATACGTTGGACACGTAGTGTCAGAACGAGGCATTGCTACAGATCCCAGCAAGGTGGAGGCAGTTGCCCACTGGAAAGAACCCACTGACCTTCCATCACTCCAGTCCTTTCTAGGATTTTGTGGATATTATCGCCGTTTCATCAAAAACTATTCAATTATTGTTAGACCACTAACTGAACTGTGTAAAGGATATCCGCCAACTCAAAAGAAGTGGAAATCCGCAAAGTCTCCCGGGAAAACCTACTATAAAGTCAGTGAACATTTTGGAGAAAGATGGGATGGGAGCTGTACAGAGGCTTTCCAACAGATCCTAAAATGCCTCACCCAAGCGCCGGTGTTAGCGTTCGCTGATCCATCAAAGCCCTATGTACTGCACATAGATGCTAGTTTTCATGGTTTGGGGGCGGTGCTAAACCAAGAGCATCCTGAAGGACTGAGGCCGGTCGCTTTTGCCAGCAGAAAGCTCAGTTCTTCTGAAAAAAACTATCCAGTGCATCAGCTAGAGTTTCTGGGACTCAAGTGGGCTGTGGTAGATAAATTCCACGATTACCTGTATGGTGCAGAGTTTGTTGTAAGGACAGATAACAACCCCCTTACATATATACTCACCACTGCCAAACTGAATGCCACAGGTCATCGCTGGCTCGCAGCTCTTTCCACCTACAACTTTACTCTGCAGTATCGACCAGGTTCTAACAACACTGATGCAGACGCGTTATCGCGAAACCCTGTTCCTGATGACAGAGATGAGTTCAAGAGTTTAACACCTGACAATGTTAGAGCCCTCTGCAAGCAGGTATCCAGAGACCAGTCTACTGAATCAGTTAGCTGTGCAGAATCTCTATGTGTCCCTCCCACTGCCATGCCAGAATGCTATGTGTTTCCAACCCGACTGGATCTTGGTTGTTTAACCCAGATCAGCCGAGCAGATCTGATTATGGCGCAAGACCACGACCCAATGATTTCACTGGTCAAAAAATCTTTAAATGAAGGGCCAACATTCTCATCTGAAAAGTGTACTGACCATGGAGCCATTTGTCTGCACAGAGAGGCGAGTAAGCTTGTGTTGGTGGATGGATTGCTCCACAGAAAGATTAATAAACCACCTAGTACAGAAGTGCTGCAGCTGGTTCTACCCCGAAAACATGTTCCCATGGTACTCAAGTCCCTACACGATGAGTCGGGTCATCTTGGAGTGGAAAAGACGTTGGAGCTGATACGTAACAGATTCTACTGGCCTAAGATGGGGTCAGAGGTGGAGCAGTATGTGAAAACATGTGGTAGATGCATTACCCGTAAAGCTCTGCCACAGCGAGCAGCTCCTTTACATCAGATCACCAGCCGGGGACCGCTAGATCTGGTCTGCATTGACTTTCTTTCACTCGAGCCTGATTTGAGAGGATATGCTAATATCCTTGTGGTGACTGATCACTTTACAAGGTATGCTCAGGCATTTCCGGCTAAAGACCAACAAGCATCCACAGTGGCGAAGATTCTGTGTGAACATTTCTTTGTTCACTATGGACTTCCTGCACGGATACATTCCGATCAGGGACGTGATTTTGAAAGCAAACTGATCCAAGATTTACTGAGGATGTTGGGGATCCGAAAGTCCAGAACATCTCCCTACCATCCTCAGGGAGATCCTCAACCTGAGAGATTTAATCGAACGTTGTTGTCCATGCTCGGGACTCTGGGTCCCATTCAGAAACAGAGATGGAGTCAGAAAATCAGCCAGTTGGTGCATGCCTATAACTGCAGCCAGAACGAGGCAACCGGATATTCCCCCTATCTACTAATGTTCGGAAGGGAGGCTCGTCTTCCTGTGGACATCTGTTTCGGAGTATCAGACGAAAACGGGAAAGGCCCAAC
The DNA here is from genome assembly GCA_038048925.1 of Garcialebias charrua. Classification (NCBI taxonomy): domain Eukaryota; kingdom Metazoa; phylum Chordata; class Actinopteri; order Cyprinodontiformes; family Rivulidae; genus Garcialebias; species Garcialebias charrua. The sequence continues at coordinate 20,795 of JBBPBX010052303.1, forward strand.
CTACCACCAATATGTTTCAAAACTGAGGAAGGATTTGGAACAAGCTTACCACCTCGCTACAAAAGCTGCAGACAAAAATCATCAACGAAACAAGAAGGCACATGACAAACATGTGAAAGAGCAGATCTTAGAAGAAGGAGATCGTGTGCTTCTGAGAAACTTTGGTGTCACCGGTAAACATAAGTTGAAAGAGAAATGGAGGACAGTGCCATACATTGTCTTGGAAAGAATGCCTAACTTGCCAGTCTACAAGGTGAAACCAGAAAGAGGACTTGGGGTTGAGAAAACAGTGCATCGCAACCACCTGTTACCCATTGGTCATCTTGTCCGAATTCCAGCTGATGACGAGCCAGAGCAAGTGCGGAAACCTGTCACTAGGAGGCAACAGAGACAGTCTGAGTCTGCCAAGGCTGTTGCTCAAGAAGATGTCACACTCTCTTCTGATTCTGAATATGAAGAGGTGAACACGACAGTCCCACTAGAAGTCAACCTGAGAGAACTTTTGAGGCCATCAGAGAGGAAAGCTAAAGAACCCTCTTCAGTCACAAGTGAAGTTCAGATTACCTCGCCCCACAAGACTATTGATGATGCTGAACTAAGTCCCAACTCACCTAACCTTCAAGACTCACTGCTCTGCTCTGAACTAGATTTAGGAGGGGAAGAGATGGAAAGTGATGAGGTAGTAGGTGAGAGAGAACAGATTATTATAGAACGTCCTAGGCGAGTGAAGAAACCAGTCATAAGATTAAGTTATGATGAACTAGGACAACCATCATATCAGCCAGTAAGTGCTGTTAGTTGTGGGGTGTTTCTTGGAAGTGGAACCTTCAAGGTACCAAGACATCCTTCTTGTTCTACTGTATGGTGTCACTCTATGGCGCTATGTCCTAACTGTGTTAGTTTTAGCCTACCACAGTTCCCTACTTTTGTTTGGGTTATGTAATTGATGTTTGATAGGGGCATCAAACAGTTTAGAAGGGGGAGGGTGTAGCCCCTGGTTTCTTTTTAAAAACATAAAAAGAAAAGAAAAACCCAGGCATTTAAGGCCTTTTAACATTTGCAAAATTTTTACAAGGTTGGTTGGATGTATACAGAAAATATAAGTGAGAAGCTTGTATTATTGTTCTTGTATATTTTTAAAACTGAGTGATTATACATGCGGGGAGCGGTTACTGTTGTAACGAGAGAAATATATGAAAGCTGAAGCTTTTCTCGAGGAGACTTGTTTACTTAAACAAGTGTATTATTGTTTAATCATTTACCTCATTATTTTAAAGACTGTATTGAACGTCCTATCTACGAAAGTCGTGTGGTTAACGAGAGACAAGTGAACGCAACATGGAGAAAAACGGGACAGGGGGTTGATGGGAAGAAGAAGAAAGGAGAGGCGGGAAAAAGGAGAAAGAAAAAGAACGGATGGAGATGGTTGCTAAGGCGACAGATCTTGAGGTGGGAGAAAAAGTGGACTGTTTTAGTCACAAGTAAACCTATACAGTGTATAGGAAACCTGCAGACGTGTCTGAGGGAAGAAAGGCAGAGGAGAACTGCTTCTGATCCGAGGACTGCTGTTGCTGATCCAAAGTGGCCAGAGAAAAGCGTCAACATGGCGACGCTGCTCCAGTGAGACTAAAAAGTAGTCCTGCAAATCAGGTGGCTGAGTTCTAAAAGAAATTGGACTCACAAAGCAACTTTGACGACGGAGAGGACCTACTGAGGAGCGCAGGTCGGTCGGTGTTGGTTGTTTAAACGGGGGAGAAGAGGATTTCCACGACGACAGCGCACCCTAGCTTCATCAGGCCTGCAACGCAAGCATATTACCGGTACCGGGTTGTGTTGGTGTGTGTGTGTGTGTGAGTGGGGCCCGTGTGTGATATTGTGTTTAGAACTGTACAGTTACGTTAAATTTATGGAGTTCTGTTAGTGACAAAAATTGAATTCTGGTTATATTACAACAATGGTTAAGAGAAAGGAGCTTTAATAAAAAACAAAAACACAAAGTTAAAGTGAGAAAAAGTGCTTTACAGTATTGGTTTTATTTTATTTTGGGAACATGTCAAATGAGAATTAAAGACCATACTTTATTGTTGTTTTACATCATTTTGGGGTATTGTGCAGCTTCATGTGGTGGAAGAGTTATTTTTCTAAGTTCTTATTAAAAGAAACTGTTCAGTTAGTTGGTTGTCTGGAGTGATTTATGTTACATTAAAGGTGTGTATGGTAAATTAGGTGAGTAAGGATTTACTCAACATAGGTAAACCTGCGTGGTATCTACCAGAACTTAACGAACCCAAATAGCCACCCCACCAGTGAGTTTAAGTTCTTGCCCCAGTTACTGGCGTACAGAGCAGTGGGGTGCTACATAGGTTAGTACTTTGTGTAGTATTAATTGTAGGTATACTTATTACTTTGTGTAGTACTAATTGTAGTTTTAATGTAGAACTTTGTTTAGTACCAATTGTAGTTATAGTAAGTACTTTGTATACTAATTGTAGTATTACATTAGTACTTTGTGTAGTGCTAAATGTAGTTATACTTCGTACTTTGTGTAATAATTATTGTAGTTTTTGGTTAATACTTTGTGAAGTACTAATTGTAGTTATAAGTAGTACTTTTTGTAGTAGTCATTGTAGTTATACTTAGTACTTTGTGTAGTACTAATTGTAGTTTTAATGTAGAACTTTGTTTAGTAACAATTGCAGTTATAGTAAGTAATTTGTGTAGTACTAATTGAAGTTTTAAGTTAGTACTTTGTGTAGGACTAATTATAGTGATACTTAGTGCATTGTGTAGTAGTAATTGTAGTTATAGTTAGTACTTTGTGTAATTATAATTGTAGTTATTCTTAGTATTTTGTGTAGTATTAATTGTAGTTATACTTAGTACGTTGTGTAGTACTAGTTCTAATTTTAATTTAGAACTTTGTTTAGTACCAATTGTAGTTTTAAGTTAGGACTTTGTCTAGTGCTAATCATAGTTATGGTTAGTACTTTGTGTAGTACTAATTGTAGTTATAGTTATTACTTTGTGTAGTACTAATTGTGGTTATAGATAGTACTTTGTGTAGTACTAATTGTAGTTATAGTAGTTATACTTTGTACTTTATTTAGTACTAATTGTAGTTTTAAGTTAGTACTTTGTGTAATAATAATTGTAGTTTTAGTTAGTACTCTGTGTAGTACTAATTGTAATTATAGTAAGTACTATGTGTAGTATTAGTTGTAGTTAGTTATACTTAGTAATTTGTGAAGAACTAATTGTAGTTTTAATTTAGAACTTTGTTTAGTACCATTTGTAGTTCTAGTCAGTACTCTGAATAGTACTAATTGTAGTTTTACGTTAGTTCTTTGTGTAGTACAAATTGTAGTTATAATTTGTGTAGTACTAATTGTAGTTTTAAGTTAGTACTTTGTGTAATACTAACTGTAGTTTTAGTTAGTACCCTGTGTAGTACTAATTGTAGTTA
>JBBPBX010052304.1:12771-24257 GCA_038048925.1 Garcialebias charrua
TCACTTTTTTCTGCACCTCCCCTGTGAAGACTATTTTTCTTGGCGACTTAAATATCCACGTGGACAATTCTTCTTCACCTCTGGCAACAGATTTTAAGTCTCTTCTGGACTCTCTTAATCTCACTCAACATGTTGACGCCCCTACGCACAGCAGGGGGCATACTCTGGATTTGGTGATTACAGACACTGTACTCATCAATAACTTATCTGTATATGACCTGGGTGTCTCAGATCACAGGGTCATCTCCCTGGAAGTGCCTTCATCTTCGCCTGCTTCAAACCCAAAACGACCCATCCAGTTCCGTGACCTTAAAAACATTTCCCTTGATGTTCTGTCTGCCGATCTTCACACCCTGACCGCTGTCAATCATTCTTCTGCAGATGACTCTGTGGATTACTACAACCAATCTCTTCGGGAGCTCCTGGACCTACACGCCCCCTTGAAGACAAGACTGGTGTCTTTCTCCCGTTCAGCCCCTTGGTACACTGATGAGCTGCGCAAGATGAAGGCAACTGGCCGTGCTATTGAAAGACGTGTAAAATCATCTGGTCTGTCTGTGCATAAGCAGGCATATAAAGAACATCAGAAAGCATACGCCTATTCTCTTAAAGAAGCACGCTCCAAATATTATTCTAACATCATCAACACCTGCCCTGGAAACTCTAAACAGCTCTTCTCCACAATCACTCGTCTGCTTAATCCCATTAAGCAAACTCTTGAGGACTCTGCTCAAAAATGTGACCTGTTTCTTTCATCTTTTAAAACCAAAGTTGACACTATCAGATCTCAGCTCCACAACCTCCCCGTTCTCAGTGTGCCACCCACCCGTCTGCATTCTGGGACCCTAAACAGCTTTGACGAAGTTGTTCAGAGTGAGGTGGAGGCCATCATCAAGAAAATGAAGCCTTCATCCTGTGCCCTGGATCCTTTCCCCTCGTCTCTCATAAAAACCAATCATTCTGCAATAGGCCCACTTATCACTCAAATAATAAATCAGTCTCTACAATCTGGTCATGTTCCACTGCCTCTAAAAACCGCCATCATTAGGCCTCTTCTGAAAAAATCTAATTTGGATCCCAACATTTTTTCTAATTACCGCCCAATTTCACACCTCCCTTTTCTGTCTAAAGTGCTGGAAAAAGCTGTTGCTGCTCAGCTGCAGGATCACCTACAACAACACTCTCTGTATGAGAAGTTCCAGTCTGGATTCAGGGCAGCTCACAGTACAGAGACTGCATTGCTGAGGGTTACCAATGATGTCCTCTTGGCTGCTGACACTGGCTCTCCCTCCATCCTTGTCCTCCTTGACCTCACTGCAGCCTTCGACACTGTGGACCATAGTATCCTCCTCCACCGTCTTCATGTGGAGGTCGGTCTCTGCGACACAGTCCTGGACTGGTTCAAATCTTTCCTCTCCAATAGGCTGGAATGTGTTAGTCTTGGCAACGCCACGTCCCAGACAGTTGGTGTCTCCTGTGGTGTCCCTCAGGGGTCAGTTCTGGGGCCCCTGCTGTTTTCCCTTTACATGCTGCCTTTAGGTCAAATTATTAATCAGTTCAACATTTCTTTTCACTGTTATGCCGACGATACACAGCTTTACATCAGGACTGGAGCATCCTCATCTTCCACCTTGTCATCTCCATCTTCACTCACTGCCCTCTCTGCCTGCCTGGAGGCAATTAGGGCATGGATGAATCAGAACTTTCTTCAATTAAACTGCTCCAAGACTGAGGCCATACTGATTGGCACCCCTCACCAGGTACAAACATCTCCTATAACAACACTTTCCTTTTCTGGACAAGACATCCCCCTCTCCACCTCTGTTACTAATCTTGGAATAAAAATGGACTCCAATCTTACATTTGAAAATCACATTAAGCATCTGTTTAAAACTTGCTTCTTCCATCTTCGAAACATCTCCAGACTTCGCCCATCCCTAACTTTTTCCGATGCTGAGAAGCTCGTCCATGCTTTTGTCTCCTCCAGGCTCGACTACTGCAACTCCCTGTTTATTGGAATCCCTGGCAAAAACCTTCAGAAACTTCAATATATTCAAAACAGTGCAGCAAGGATCTTGTTGAGAGTTCGTAAATTTGAACATATTACGCCCATTCTCCATAACCTTCATTGGCTTCCTGTCACCTACAGAATTCAGTACAAAACTGCTCTCATTACACATCAATGCTTACACGGAACTTCACCAGATTATCTGAAGGATATTCTTATTCCATACTCATCCACCCGCTCGCTGCGGTCACAGAACAGCAATCTCCTTCACATTCCGAGAACCAAATTAAGGACCATGGGAGACCGGGCTTTCAGTGTGGCTGCCCCCCGCCTGTGGAACTCTCTTCCTGACTGTCTAAGAGCCCCACAGTCTGTGGTTGACTTTAAGAGCGACTTGAAGACCTTTCTTTTCGACCAAGCATACTCTACCTCCTCATGATTCTACTTTTGATCTTAGCTGATATTGTTATTGATTTTAATTGTTTTATTATTTGTTTTATTGACATTTAATTCTGTTGCTCCTTGTAGCACTTTGAGATTTTCATTAATGAAAAGTGCGTTATAAATTGAATTCATTATTATTATTATTATTAATAGATGTGTGTTTTTTTTTTAAAACAACAAAAAACCTTTTTTTTAATTGAAAGTTAGTAAGGTAAACATTTTTCTTTGATAATGCAGTTGATAATTACTTTTATTTACTTTGTTCTCTGAAATAAATGAGTAAAAATATGTTTTTGTCTGAATTATGGTGATTTTATGGTTCTGAAAAGAACATGAGTGCTGCTTCTGGCTACAAGATCTGAAAAGTTTTCAGATCTTGTAGCCAGAAGCAGCACTCATAAGTTACAGGCAATCCATCTGATCGGTGATCGGTATATGTGATCGGCACACATATAAGCGATCGGCATTTGTGATCGGTATCGGTGATCGTCACACATAGGTGATCGGTATCGTGATCGGTTTCATAAAACCTGATCGGCACATCCCTAATTGCTGTTTATCTTTAAAAAGTCAGCAAACTTCACCTCCTCCTAAAACAATCACTCCGCTGCTTGTGTGAGTTCACTTCTGTTCAAGAGGTCGTACATTGACAAGGATCAGGATGGATTGTGTTCAGACTATCCAACATGTGGATAGAAGGGGTCTGTACCACGTATGAAGGTGGAATAAGGGAAAATGTTTTCAAGTTGGACTGAGGGAGTTCAGACCTGTCATATAATAATTGTTTAAAACAGCAGGTCTGAACAGCTCCACACATTTCTGAAGCCTTGTATTGAAATGATAAACTAAAACCATTAACCCTCCTTGGCAAGAAACAGTATCACCTTACCCCTTCTTTCCTTTCTTCCTGCCTTCTGTGGAAGGAGAGAGTGTGAGTCTTCGTTTTTTGGCAGGTATAGATCTTGAGTCCTACAACAAAAGTTTTAAGTAAATGAAAAAATAAATCAGTGCAACTTTGTATAACATGGGCAAACTTTATATTTAATAAAAAAATAAACTATTAATTAAACTGATTATTAAAAAAACTACCGGTATGTACCGTAATCACTTAAAGGTTCAGTCTGCAGTTTCTGTAGAACAGCAGCACTTAGAAAAAATTTCAACAAGCAAAGCATTCTGATCCCTCCCCCTCAGAGCCATATATGGCTCTGCCCCCTTGTGGTCTGTTGAAATTTGAATTCAAGCTCTGTTTTTATTGGCTGATTCAAATTCAAGCTCGGTTTTTATTGGCTGGTTACAAACTTTGTTTTTATTGGCTGGAAAATGGCGGGTCACTTTTTCTTTTTAGAAATGCTTATTTACCACCTGGAGAAGCAAGGGGACAATATTTTTTTTTAGTTTTTTTCAGAGATTACCTCTCTAACATCAATCTAGTGACAGAGTGAAGAAATATGTTAAAAATATATTGTTACAAAAGTTACATATAGCAGCTTTAAAAAACATCTAACAAATCGTTTTTCTTTTGTTGAATATGAATCAAATATTACAACAACAAAAAAAGCTAAAACAATTGCACATTATAATAGGTCTTCAAATTACTATAACATTTTCCAAGTTACTTTATTTGCACAAAAATATTTGTTTTGCCTGTGTGAGCCCAACGAGCACCAATAGTTTCACACAAACCTGTTCTTCACGGAGCTGAATTCGGCGGCGGAGGATAATCGACACGTTCCTCTCATTTACACAATAGTCTTCCTCGTTCATCCACTCATTGAAGACGTCTGTGTCTACAACCCAACCAGCATGAACCTGCAGCACACAAACCCATAAAAGTGAACAGGAGTTTGGGTTAGTGGTGTTTAGGAACAACAGTGACTACACAGCATAAACCAAATGTCAGTTAGGATGAATGAACAATTACCAGTATTGTCAAATTCTTCTTTTTTAATAACAAATCTGATTTATATCTTCTAAAACAGCATTTCTGCTCTTTACTAAAATTCAGTCAGTAACCCAAAAATAAATATTACACATAAAATGACTAATTCTGGCAAGTGAATCAAAATGTATATTTGAAATATTCTTTACCTAAAAAGTAAAGTTAAAAATAAAAAAATTAAGTTCTGTATTTCACTTCAAGAATATAAATACATTAATAAGATTTTGGAAGTTATCTTTTTTAATACATATCATACTAACCCTCCATGGTCTTTCTGTGTGTGGCAACTCTTCAACCTCTCCATCAACATCACTCGAGGACAGCCAACTGTCATAACTGGTTAAAAACACAAGAAAAATGTGTTGGTCAGTTCTTCAAGTTTTGTGTTTTTCTGTAACTTTTTTTTTTTTTAGGAACAACATGGTTGTGCTCATTCAGTTTGTGAATCACAGACCTAACTTGGCAGCACTAAAGGTTTGACGGACAATCTGTACATTTATACCACATTTTTTTTCTTCTAGCGTGCACAAGAACTGACAAAAATGTAGCACTTTTGTACAGTTTATTCATGAGGCTCCATGAAGTCAATTGCTTGTGTGTTTATGTGCTTTTACTTGCATTACCTGTCAGGGTGCATACCCCAATGAACGAGGACATGCTTGTCTTTTCGCATAACAGGGCGCATCCACTCATCTGAAAGTAAGTGTTTAATTAGAACAATTTAATGTTTGTAGTATAATGTTAGTAAACACATATATACAAATACACACACACGCGCACACACACACACATATATACTGTATATATATATATAAACTAACCTTCTGCTGGAGAAGCATGTGGGACATGGACATGATGGCTGGCAACTGTTCTGTCCTCAGTGATGGCACCCTAGAGAGAACAAGACTTTAACTTGATGACACACAGTGCTAAAGAATCAGAGCTATATCCATCCAAGACATCCTCACTGCTGTACATTCACGTATGAAAAATATCTCTTTCAAATCTATGAACTGTGTCGTTGATTTATTTATCTTGGCCATTTGTAGCAGTTTACCTTGTGCTTGATGATGATACCAGTTAATCTGCTGAACAGCTCAGGATCAACAGTAGGGTCAAGGTATACCACAGGCGTTGACATGCAATTGTTCTGATAAAATAAAAAAGTCCAGACTGGTTAAGAAAAACTCCTCAACTTGAATGCATGTGTTGATTTGAATGTGTTTTTGCAACCTGGAGTAGAGCTTTTTCAATTTCACAAAACATCTCCACATTCCTCTCAGTTCTTGAATGATTCTGTAAGTCAAACCTTCGCCTGCACGTAGAAAAAAGCAGAATAAAAAAGCCAATAAACCAAAAATGAGTGGTAAAGGTCTGAGGGTGACACTGCCACAAAATAGCAGAGATACAGGATGCTTGGTACCCACCAGCCCTGCTCAACCTTGAACTTGTAAGTAGTCCCAAGGATGTGGCAGAGTCCACCACCTGGCTTCAAGTCCATAAAGCAGTGTGTCTGAAGAGAAGTAACCAAAAAACATTTTGTTTAGCTAAACATGATTTTACATTAACCTACAAAATATGGTAGCAATATCAAAACGTTCTAAGTGTTGATCACTAATATATTAAAAAACAACTGCAACATGCCTCAGTAGACTTAAATATTGCATTAGCTAAAGATAAATGCTTCCAAAGGGCTAAAGTTAAATGTAACAACAATTATAATAAATAAAAACTCACAGGTAATTTTGTAAGTGCAGGCTTAGTAGCTTGTCTCCCAAAGGCATCTTCTTGAAACTGAAGAAGCTGCAAGGCGAGTGAAGCAAGAGCCTGGCAAGATGGGGCATCCACCAACACATACTGACAGACATTTTTTGAAAGGAGAATACATTTTAATTAGTTTCCGTTTCTTTCATCCACTTATTTATAGCAAATGCCTTGAGAGCAACATTGACCGACACTTTGCAAGTCACTGTACTTGTTTTAAATTTAACATTAAATTGGTACGGGTGTGTGTGTGTGTGCTGCTGGTGTCCAGCATAACAGATTTGTTTACAGTTAGCTTCCTAGCAAGTCGCAGCTAGCTACCTTTTTGTAATGCTTCCCGAGCCACTGTCGCACAAACTCCAGCTGTGCTAAAGTGTCGAGACTCTCCCAGAACCTAGCGGACGGGCTGCTATCTTTTTTCCGGTGCGCAAATGCCCCCAAACTGGCTTGGCTTGAACCTGGAAACCCGAAGTTTGCTCCGCCGGACATTGTTGTCCAGAAAGAACAAATCTGGCTAGCGCGGTCGCTAGCGACGTTGTTCTCGCGCTCTCTCGCGAGATTCAAACGCCATTTCAAAGTATAAAGTTTGGGCGTTTTTATTAGGGTTTTGTTTTTAAAACTTTAGCTTGATTTTTGAGTATGTTATTTTATTACAACTGTTTTTGGGAAAAATAAAAGTAACACTATCCATTTTACAACAAAATGAACGGTTTTACCAAAAAGTCAAACTTTTATTTTGAAATACAATTTATCAAGGAAGTACGAAGAAGTAGCTAGCTGGGCGCTTCGTGAAAACAACAACCAGCGACATTGGTGTGTACTCGCTTGCTTTTTCTAACAACTCTATCATATGTTTTAACTTAGTTTGTTAAAAATAGTTACCATTAACTATGTTTCTGCAGTGCATATGCATAAACTGACACGGTCCCAAACGTGTATTCTTTGACGTGACATTCTCTGTTATACAGTAATGTAACTTTAGTGTCATTTGTTGTTTACATGTATCCTTGTTTATCATGTCGAAACATCGTGAATTTAGCATCAGCACTACTGTGAGTGAAGGAGTTGACAACTTTTTATACCTTTTACGAATGTTTTACAAGTCTTTTACATGCTTTAGAAATGACAGCTGAGCTCGACCTTGCTGTCAGTTTAAAAATGTGTGTACAGTACTGTCGTTATTTCACATAAACTATCACTGTAGATTAGACGAGTACATACTCACATTTCTTAACAATTCACATATAGAGTCCTAACTATAGAAGAGTACATAATCACATTTCTTAATATTAATCTTTATAGTTCACAATTTAGACTTAGCCTTAATTAAACATTAAGTAGAACTACTCAAAGTGGACTGAGTCTTTGTCTGCTAAAGTAACACCAGCAATGGGGGAAGGGGGTTCTTCAAAAGCTGCTGACATAGTAATTACACATTGATTAAAACACATAAGATACTTCCAAATTAATACAGTTGATTAATTAATCTTTAGGTAGCTCTAACACACTAATCATTTTATGCCTAAAATAGTATAGTAACACTAGAACATTTAGATTTTAACATGAACAGAAGATTTCAGATGCTGCACAGAGTGTCATAAAACATTCTTATCAGTACCTTGTGGAATGTCTGCACCAAAAGGCCTTGGTTGCCAGACTGTGAGTGGTTGAGCTCAAATGTCACTCACAAACTTTAACCTATCAGAAAGCAGACCGTCTGAATTCAATAAAAGACAGGAACACCACACACACACACACCCAGAGCATCTTTTTGAGATCTACAGAGATCAGGTTAGTCTTTCGGGTGCTCCTTATATGCATATAAATCTGAACACGTTCATGTATTACTCTGCATATCTGTAACCTCTGTTGTCCAAATAAATCTTTTGAACTAATGTGACGTCTCGATGTGCTGGCTGTTTTGAAACACAACTGGTAGTCCCTTTAAATCACATGTTTTTTTTTTTCACCATGTTTGCAGGGTCTGAGATGTCATGGGTGTGCAGGGGTTAACAACATTTATTGAAGGGAACAGAAGTTTACTTCGAGATGTGAGGTTCAGGGACAGTCCCCTGATTATTGATGGCTGCAGTCTTTACTTTCGTCTCTACTTCAGCCACGGTTTGGATCAGCAGCATGGAGGGGACTATGATGCATTCGCTTCCCTGCTCACCCAGTTCTTCTCTGCTTTGGCAGCCTGTAACATCCAGCCCTATGTGGTGCTAGATGGAGGTATGGGTGCTTTGAAATAAAAAGCCAACTATTCTTTTAAATTATGTTAATTTTTAAGCATATATTTGTATATACACTAGATAATATTGTATAAAGTCTGACTTCACTATGTAATATACAGCTAATATCAGTCAGATTTTTGTTGTTATTAAATGAATATTGTACATCAACATTTAATTTCTGCCCTAATTTGATTGTGATTTTAAGGGATAGACCCCAGTGAGAAGAAGTTTGCAACTCTGCGCCAGCGCCTGCAGTCTAAGATAAAGGAGGCAGACAAGCTCTCGCGTGGCTTCAATGGCTGCATCCTTCCAATCCTCGCAAAACATGTCTTCATTCAGGTCCTCACTCAGAGAGGAGTCCCACTGGTCCAATGCAAAGCTGAGGCAGACTGGGAAATTGCATGTTTGGCACATCAGTGGAACTGCCCAGTGCTGACAAATGACAGTGACTTTTATGTTTTTGACCTTCCAGGTATGGAACTGCCCAGTGCTGACAAATGACAGTGACTTTTATGTTTTTGACCTTCCAGGTATGGCAAGTGTTGAACTGTTCTCAGGATTCAGAAAGCCCCATTTTTTATAACAAGTAGTGAGTTATTTAACATATGCTCCTTGTTGTCTTATCCTAGGTGGTTGTCTGCCTATCAGTTTTTTCCGGTGGACCAACTTAAATGGAAAAGCATCCCAGCGCTACATCTCAGCTCGATTGTACAACACTGAAAATCTGTGTAGCTGGTTTGGGGGCATGAATCGTGACTTCATACCTTTATGCGCTGTCATCCTTGGTAATGACTATAGTGCTCCAAAGGAGACTGACACATTCCTGGCTCACATAGATATGTGGTCATCAGGAAGTGGAGGTGGCAGAGGCAAAGGCACAGCGTCTTCTACCCGTATCCATGCCCTCTTCCTTTGGTTGTCCTATTTCTCAAATGTGGCAGAGGCCCTGCAGGAAATCAGCGGGCTGATAGATGGGGATGGTGGGAGAGGCAAGCGAGGACATAAGGGTGGGCTTAGCTCCCAGCTGTGGGCTGCCATGCAAGAGTACCAAATAGAAACTCCAAGCTCTCTCGCTCACTGGTTTTCTGGAGGTATAGTAGCTACAAGAGGGAAAACATCTGGTCTGGCAGAGCTGCCAGAGTGCTTGTCTTTGGCTGAAGCACAGGGGCAGCTGGCTTCCCTGGCTGTTAACGCCTTGGTCATGCAGAGGGTTCTTCTCAGCCCACAGGTGGAGAATAGTAAACTACCCAGCAGCTACTTTTGTTCTACACCCATACGTCAGGCTATGTATGGGCTATTATTACTCCAAGGAATGGGAGGTGGAGGAAAGCGAGGCGGAAGGGGTCAGTGCCACACATCAGCTGCACAGCACGGAGTGCAAACACAGAGCAGCCCAGTTTTTGTTGAAGAGTATGACCGTTTGGACATAAACTTAAAGAAAAACCAAGTGGCGGCACAACTCCCTAGGACCTTCATACACCTGGATGGACTCAACCAGGTAAAAAATATTCACCTGTATATTTTTTAATCACTAGACGATTGTGATCAACAAGCTTCTTTTAGCCACACTTCATGTTAAAAGACCTTAGCTGAGCTGATCCATAATCTTTTTCTTTGTTTTACTGGACATCTCATTTTTGGGTGCATGTTTCATTTTTAAATTATTTGTGGAATGTTTTACACAATTATAACTTCCAGCTGCTGGTGAAGATTCTCAGTCATCCAGTACATGATAAAATCAAAAAAGGCGTTCAATAGAGAAACAACTGGACTTTATTTGTAACAGAAAACGTTTCGCTTCCCATCCGGGGAGCTTTATCATTTCGATGAGCAGGCTGTGAGAGAGTGAAGTTATAAACAGGCTGAGATGACACACACCAACCTATGTGAATTGAAAGCTGAGATACACACACATACTTGAGATAACACATACCTGTGACACATTTAAAGTTCAGCGTATGGAAGCAGGGCTTACAGAAGACACACACACATCATAGTGTATGTAAATTGACAAATCACACCTTAATAGCAGGGACCTCTCAAAGTCTTTGTTAGTCTAATTCACAAACGAGGCTCCTCTGTTCTCATCAGGTGTGAAACGTAAAAACATTGGCCCTCATTCACGAAAATGTTCGTATTTTTATCCTAAATTTCTCCTACTTTTGTTCGTACGAAGCGTTCGAACGAACATGCCATGTCAGATCCAACAAACACTTCTATCCACAGGAAAAGCGTGTAAACGGGCTGCGTAAATTTAATGAATCCCACCTGTTCTATTCACCTGCGCGTGCTCGCGGAAAGGTAATTTACATAATTCCCACCCCTCAAAACACCATATAAGGCCATGTTTTCTGCCTTCCGACAGCAGGAAGTGTCCATTCATTCAAACTCAAGAAGTAAAAGGAGGAACTTCACGCGTTTGGAGATCTGCTCTCAGTCGCGCTGTGGCTACCCCCCCCCCCCAAGTGTCGGATGGTCAAATATCTTTAATTTTAGTGTACTGTGTTACATTATAGTTTCACTTATTCAGAAGAGCCGTGGCGCACCGCTACCCCCCACCCCCCGCAAGTGTCGGATGTGTTTTTGAACAGAAGCATTTTAAAATGTCTCGAAACTACAGTTAACTTCATATTAATATTGTAGTGCATATGTTTTGTCTCCCGTGGGTCGTACAGTATCAGAAATCAAGAATAAATGGTTTGATCTGAAAATGGCTTCAAACAAACGTCTCGCCGCAGCACGGACAGGAGGTGGTCAAGGAATAGTCTGAGATGGTGGACAATAAATGCCACGCTGCAAGACGCGTGCCAACATGTTTTGCAGCACAAATGGGTCATGCGCGCACCTCCTGGTCAGCGCGCAACCACATTCTGCAGGTTATATTTCGAATCAGATATAATAATCAATTGCTCCGATGGTGTTTGGCACAAGATCAGTCTTAATTCGTACTTGTTCTGCGGCGGTGTATGGGGATTTTATGTACCTGGGTGTTAATATGAGGAGCGGCTTTGATGACCAAGGGGAGCGCACGACTCACTGAAGCCTGCGCGACACACCAGACAAATTAAACTTAAAATTATAATTCTAATTCAAA
>JBBPBX010052305.1:0-24257 GCA_038048925.1 Garcialebias charrua
TCTCAACTTCCTGTGTCCTCTGGACTGTTCTGGACTCTCTCCTGTACTCCTTCAAGGTAATGCTCGTTCGAGTTACATCTCTCTGCTTCTTGTATATCTTTCTCGGAGCCGTGGGCCTGCTGCTAGCGGCTAGCTCTGTGTTAGCCTCCTCCGGCTCGTGGATGTTGACCTATTCCGCTTCGCAGTTGTTTGAACTTAACAACTGCTCCATTCCTCCTTCTATTTCCACCATCAAACAACTGGGACTTCTGCGTAGACCTCGTTACATCCATAGAAGCTCTCGAAAGAAAACTGTTTTTTCTCAAGCGAACTCTGATTCGATTAGTGCTGTCTGGACTGAGAGACGTGTCGCACCTCGATGGCGTCATCAGAACGCTGCGTCTGTAGGCCTTTGTAGTCCTCTGCGCACGAAGTGGCGAGGAAAACGTGGAGTGGACTTCAGTCTGCTTAAACCGGTTCAAAAAGCTCCTATTCCAACTGGTATTAAATTAGAACTTTTCAATGTGCAGTCTCTTTCCAACAAGTCATGTTTAATTCATGATCACATTCTGGAGAAGGACTTGGACCTCATGTGTCTTACAGAGACGTGGCACCAACCAAACGTGTTCAGTTCTCTGAATGAAGCTTGTCCCTCTGGATACAGTTATCTGCAGAGAGCCCGCAGCACTGGCCGCGGTGGTGGTCTGGCTGTAATTTATCGCAGTAATTTAAAATTGTCTCATCTGTCTTCTCAGGACTTTTCCTCTTTTGAATGTCTGGCTTTCAGCTTCAAAGCCCCACTCCTGATGAATGTTATATTAATTTATAGACCTCCCAAACCGCATGTTTCATTTAACTCAGAGATGCATGACCTTCTCACTTTTTTCTGCACCTCCCCTGTGAAGACTATTTTTCTTGGCGACTTGAATATCCACGTGGACAATTCTTCTTCACCTCTGGCAACAGATTTTAAGTCTCTTCTGGACTCTCTTAATCTCACTCAACATGTTGACGCCCCTACGCACAGCAGGGGGCATACTCTGGATTTGGTGATTACAGACACTGTACTCATCAATAACTTATCTGTATATGACCTGGGTGTCTCAGACCATAGGGTCATCTCCCTGGAAGTGCCTTCATCTTCGCCTGCTTCAAATCCAAAACGACCCATCCAGTTCCGTGACCTTAAAAACATTTCCCCTGATGTTCTGTCTGCTGATCTTCACACCCTGACCGCTGTCAATCATCCTTCTGCAGATGACTCTGTGGATTACTACAACCAATCTCTTCGGGAGCTCCTGGACCTACACGCCCCCTTAAAGACAAGACTGGTGTCTTTCTCGCGCTCAGCTCCTTGGTACACTGATGAGCTGCGCAAGATGAAGGCAACTGGCCGTGCTATTGAGAGACGTGTAAAATCATCTGGTCTGTCTGTGCATAAGCAGGCATATAAAGAACATCAAAAAGCATACGCCTATTCTCTTAAAGAAGCACGCTCCAAATATTATTCTAACATCATCAACACCTGCCCTGGAAACTCTAAACAGCTCTTCTCCACAATCACTCGTCTGCTTAATCCCATTAAGCAAACTCTTGAGGACTCTGCTCAAAAATGTGACCTGTTTCTTTCATCTTTTAAAACCAAAGTTGACACTATCAGATCTCAGCTCCACAACCTCCCCGTTCTCAGTGTGCCACCCACCCGTCTGCATTCTGGGACCCTAAACAGCTTTGACGAAGTTGTTCAGAGTGAGGTGGAGGCCATCATCAAGAAAATGAAGCCTTCATCCTGCGCCCTGGATCCTTTCCCCTCTTCTCTCATAAAAACCAATCATTCTGCAATAGGCCCACTTATCACTCAAATAATAAATCAGTCTCTACAATCTGGTCATGTTCCACTGCCTCTAAAAACCGCCATCATTAGGCCTCTTCTGAAAAAATCTAATTTGGATCCCGACATTTTTTCTAATTACCGCCCAATTTCACACCTCCCTTTTCTGTCTAAAGTGCTGGAAAAAGCTGTTGCTGCTCAGCTGCAGGACCACCTACAACAACACTCCCTGTATGAGAAGTTCCAGTCTGGATTTAGGGCAGCTCACAGTACAGAGACTGCATTGCTGAGGGTTACCAATGATGTCCTCTTGGCTGCTGACACTGGCTCTCCCTCCATCCTTGTCCTCCTTGACCTCACTGCAGCCTTCGACACTGTGGACCATAATATCCTCCTCCACCGTCTTCATGTGGAGGTCGGTCTCTGCGACACAGTCCTGGACTGGTTCAAATCTTTCCTCTCCAATAGGCTGGAATGTGTTAGTCTTGGCAACGCCACGTCCCAGACAGTTTGTGTCTCCTGTGGTGTCCCTCAGGGGTCGGTTCTGGGGCCCCTGCTGTTTTCCCTTTACATGCTGCCTTTAGGTCAAATTATTAATCAGTTCAACATTTCTTTTCACTGTTATGCCGACGATACACAGCTTTACATCAGGACTGGAGCATCCTCATCTTCCACCTTGTCATCTCCATCTTCACTCACTGCCCTCTCTGCCTGCCTGGAGGCAATTAGGGCATGGATGAATCAGAACTTTCTTCAATTAAACTGCTCCAAGACTGAGGCCATACTGATTGGCACCCCTCACCAGGTACAAACATCTCCTATAACAAGACTTTCCTTTTCTGGACAAGACATCCCCCTCTCCACCTCTGTTACTAATCTTGGAATAAAAATGGACTCCAATCTTACATTTGAAAATCACATTAAGCATCTGTTTAAAACTTGCTTCTTCCATCTTCGAAACATCTCCAGACTTCGCCCATCCCTAACTTTTTCCGATGCTGAGAAGCTCGTCCATGCTTTTGTCTCCTCCAGGCTCGACTACTGCAACTCCCTGTTTATTGGAATCCCTGGCAAAAACCTTCAGAAACTTCAATATATTCAAAACAGTGCAGCAAGGATCTTGTTGAGAGTTCGTAAATTTGAACATATTACGCCAATTCTCCATAACCTTCATTGGCTTCCTGTTGCCTACAGAATTCAGTACAAAACTGCTCTCATTACACATCAATGCTTACACGGAACTTCACCAGATTATCTGAAGGATATTCTCATTCCATACTCATCCACCCGTTCGCTGCGGTCACAGAACAGCAATCTCCTTCACATTCCGAGAACCAAATTAAGGACCATGGGAGACCGGGCTTTCAGTGTGGCTGCCCCCCGCCTGTGGAACTCTCTTCCTGACTGTCTAAGAGCCCCACAGTCTGTGGTTGACTTTAAGAGCGACTTGAAGACCTTTCTTTTCGACCGAGCATACTCTACCTCCTCATGATTCTACTTTTGATCTTAGCTGATATTGTTATTGATTTTAAATGTTTTATTATTTGTTTTATTGTCTGTTTTATTGTCATTTAATTCTGTTGCTCCTTGTAGCACTTTGAGATTTTCATTAATGAAAAGTGCGTTATAAATTGAATTCATTATTATTATTATTATTATTATATTTTGCCAATTTTTAAAAACTAAAACAATGAACTGTGCATGTTTATGCATTTTTTGTGGGGTACTTGAGTACCCTACTTTGAAGTAATAAAGTTAAAGCGAATATAATTTACTGTGCGTATTAGTACTAGCATCCACATATTTACAAAGGAAATGACAGGAAAGCTACTGAAACTAGTCATTTTTTAAAACATAAAATTCAATTTTATGTTAGTTTTGGTCAAAGCTGGAAAGAGCCACATGTGACTCCAGAGCCGCAGGTTGCAGACCCTTGCTCTAGACCATACAACATAGCTGGTCTCATAACTGTCTTGTAAGCTTTTTCTTTGACCTTTGATGACACTTTTTTTTCTCAAATCACTCCTGAACCTTTTCTCCATCCACTCCATCCTGTCTGGACTCTCTTTTATAACTCCTTTTCACATTCCCCATTTTCTGGACAATGGATCCCAAGTACTGTACTTGAAATCCTGCACCTTTATGACCCCTGCTCCTTGTAGCCTCACTGTTCCACCGGCCTCCCTCTCATTCACACACATGTGCTCTGTCTAACTATGACAGACAATCATTCCTCTTCTTTGAAATGCATTCCTCCACCTCTCCAAGTTCTCTTCCACCTGTTCCCTGTTCTCAGCACATATCACAATGCCATCTGCAAACATCATAGTCCATGGGGATTCCTGCTTGATCTCATCTGTCGGTCATCACCAGAGCAAACAAGAAGGGGCTCAGAGCCGATCCTTGATCCAATCCCACCTCCACTTTGAAACTATCAGTCACTCCTACAGCACACCTCACCACTGTCCTGCTGTCTTCATACATGTCCTGTACAAGTCTAACATACTGCCAATCCAGATTTCCTCATGCAATACCACACCTCCTCCCTTGGTACCCTGTTATATGCTTTTTTCTAATTCCACAAAGACACAATAGAGTTCTTTCTGACCCTCTCTGTACTTCTCCATCAGCATGCTCAAAGCAAAGATGGCATCTTTGGTGCTCTTTCTTGGCATGGAATCATACTGCTGCTCACAGTCACCTCTTGTCCAAGTCTAGCTTTGACAACTCTCTCCCAGATCTTCATCGTGTGGCTCATCAACTTAATTCCCCTGTAGTTGCTACAACTCTGTACATCATCCTTGTTCTTAAAAATGAGCACCAGCACACTTCTTCTCCATTCTTCAGGCATTTTCTCACCCTCAAATATTCCATTGAATATTTGAGTCAAAAGCCTCACTGCCAACTCTCCAAGACATTTCCAAACCTTCACTGTATGTCTTCAGGTCCCACTGACTTCCTCTTCTTCATCCTTTTCAAGGCTTTCCAAACTTCACCTTCACTAATCTTTCCCACTTCCAGGTGCAGTTTCTATGACCTCTACTCTTCTTTCTTTTTCATTCTCTTCATTCATTAGTTCCTCAGATTACTCCTTCCATCTTCCAGTCACACCCTCCTCACTTGTTAGAACATTCCTATATTTAACAAGCCTAAAGGCCTCAGTATAGCTCTGCGTTCGGCCAACGCCGCTCTACGCGCGCGTTCTGTGCGCAGGCAGTTCACAGTATAGCTCTGCGTTCATTCTCACGTTAATGCTTGCGTTTTTGCTCCAAATACTTGACGTCATTTGAGCAGCAGCAGGGCAGAGCGTTTACCTACGGGACAAATTGAGGTCGCTGATTGGTCATTTGCTGACACGCCTACTGAATTGATTGACAGGTCGGGTGGGGGGAAAAAAGGCACGAGCCGGCAGCTGGCTCTGGCTGCAGCCGCAGCAGTGTTCTGTGTTTATATGTTAATAAAAAGTTCTAAAAAATAAAATAAAAACAGGGAGTGCTAGTCCAGCACACCAGGAAATCTCCAGAACCTCGCGCAGCCACGTTGGACCCGAGTTTAATTCGCTCGTGACAAATTCATTCATTTCCTCATCATTTCAGTCATGGAGTCAATGGAGGAGGAAGTGATTACTTGACTTTTGGCAAAAAAAAATCAAAAGAAAATTCCAGATCAGGGATGAAGAAGGGAAATTTAATACATTTGTGTCACATACAAAACAGTCCGGCGCCGGGCAGTTTATTGTGAGACAACGCGTTTGCATTCGTGGTCGTAAAATTTGAGCTTGGCGCGTTCGTGCCCGCGTTCAAAGGCTTGTGCCGCTGCGTTCGAGCGGCGTCGAGCGGCGTTCGGCCGAACGCAGAGCTATACTGGGGCCTTTACCTGCTGCACATCCTTTCCAGCCTGATCCCTCTGTCTCACCAATCAGTACAAGTCTTTCTTACCTTCTTTAGTGTCCAGCTTCCATACAACTCATCATATGCCTTCTGCTTTGCCGTTGCTACTTCCTTCTTTGCTCTACATCCCATCTCCTTGTGTTCCTGTCTCCTCTCTTCAGCCCTGTCACTGTCATATTTCTTCTTAGCTAACCTCTTACTTTGAATAGCTTCCTGCGCTTCATTATTCCACCACCAGGTTTCCTTATCATCCATTCTCTGTCCAGATGACACACCATGTACCTTTTTACCTGTCTCTCTAACTACTGTTGCTGTAATAGCCCAGTCGTCATGAAGCTCTATCTTACCACCCAGAGCCTTTAACAGCTCGTCTCTGAATTACTCACAACATTCTTCCTTCTTCAGATTCTACTATTTGGTCTTGTTCTCTGATTTTACTATTTATGTCTTCTTCACAACAACAGTCAATCTACACACAACCATCTGATGCTGTCTGGCCTCGCTCTCCCCTGCCACAACCTTACAGTCTCCAATCTCCCTCAGGTTTCCTCTTCTACACAGAATGTAGTCAACCTGCGTACTCCTTCCTCCACTCTTATAGGTCACTCTATGTTCCTCCCGCTTTTGGAAATATGTGTTGACAACAGCCATTTCCATTCTCTTGGCAAAATCCACCACCGCTTGTCCTTTCAGGTTTCTTTCCTTGACACCAAACTTACCTATCACTTCCTCATCCCCTCCGTTTCCTCCACCAACATGTCCATTCAGGTCTGCTTTGATCACCACTCTCTCCTCCCTGTGAATACTCTATCACTTCATCTGGATCCTTCCTAAATGTGTCCTTCTCCTCCACATCACAGCCAACCTGTGGAGCATAACTACTGACAACATTTAGCATCAGACCTTCTACTTCTATCTTCAGACACATCACCCTATCTGGCACTCTTTTCATCTCTTCTACATTCTTTGCCAACTCCTCCTTCAAGTCCACTCCAACTCCATTTCTCTTTCTATCCACACCATGGTAAAACAGTTTGAACCCTGCTCCAATGCTGCGAGCCTTGCTGCCCTTCCACTTGGTCTCTTGGACACATAGAACATCTACCTTCCTTCTCTGCATCATGTCAGCCAGCTCTCTACCTTTCCCTGTCATTGTCCCCACATATAGAGTTGCAACCTTCAGTCCTACATTCTTGATTTTCCTCTTCTCCCTCTATCCCCTAGCAAATTTCCCTTCTCGTGGTCTTTGACTAACAGTAGCACAATTTCTGCCAGCACCATGTTTGTGGTGGTCGTTGTTAACCCTTGCCTGGACTGATCCGGTATGGTTTTTCTTAGATGAACTTGCATTTTAGTTTTGGCAAAAGTGTTTTACATTGGATTCCCTTCCTGACACAATCCTCAGCATTTACCCAGGCTTGGGACCTGCACAAGAGACACACTGGCTTGTGCTCCCTAGTGGCTGGTTTTATATTAACAAACTAAAGTACATAAAAACTCACAGCGTTAACTGTTATGCTACATCCCCACTAAACGCATCAAAACGCTCCCAACAAGCAGTGTTTGCTGCTTGTCAACAGATGTCTGTTTCCACCAAACGTGTCTGATGATGCGATGTGGGAGGAGCTTCTGGCTCCCTTCCCGGTCAGATATGTGTTGTTTTTCTGTGCACCGAGCAGATAAAATCAGCTTCACGTGAGCCTCGTTACTACTTGAGTGGGTTTTCTACGAGCCGAACTGCAGCTCCAAAAGTCTTTGTTGAGATTAAAACTTTTTTTATGTTTGGGGTGACCGTACGCTCGAGTGGACAGCAGCAACTTTAAAAATGCCAGGTTTCCTACCGGAGGCTGTTTTCGCCACGGAGGCTCGACGGGGTAAGTTTAAAAAGTCCACAAAAAGTCCCGTCGTCGTTGCGTCATCACATAGCAGAGTCTCTCCCGATTGGTTGCTGCGACGCGGCGAGCAGCAGAAGCAAGAATATTCTTGCTTCTGCTGCTCGCTGGCTCGGATGCTGCGGACGCGCGCGTGCGCGGAAAGGGACTGCCGGGCGCTGCTGCGCTGATTGAAATGCTGAAGACGCGCCACGTCACGGCCCGCTGCTCCAAGATGCGCGGCCACATAGACTTTCAATGTAAAGTGGCTGCTTCGGCTGTGCGAAAAGCGTTTGGTGAGAACCTAGCTTTAGAGTCACAGTTTTGGCAGCTGTGGCTGAGTGGTTAAAGCAGTCGTCCTCCAATGCAACAGTTGGAGGTTTGATTCCATCAGCAGTCACATGCCATCAGCAGTCACATGCTTAAGTGGCCCTGGGAAAGACTGAACCCCTCATTGCCTCTGATGTGTGTCCCATTGGTGTATGAATGTGATATAAAGCACTGATTAATGTCTTTAGAATGATTTGTTCAATTAGCTTTGTAGAGATCTAGTAGAATGCTGTATGAATGGGTAAATGAGGCACAGATTGTTGTAAAGAGCTTGAGTGTCTTGATTAGGAAGGCGCCATATAAGTACAGTTTATTTACAGAGAGACTCACAGCAAGTCAAGCTGCAGCAGTGACGAAGGGGGTGGCTTAACGTCTAGGTTAACCTGTTGACCCCACCCACCACCACCAACCCCCAGGTACTTCTGTACTGGAAGTGGCACTGTGTCACTCACATATTGCACAAATAAACTGCATGAACTGAAAGGTTCAGTGAATTAATCTTTTGAACAACTAATTTTAATGAACTGATTCTAAGAATTCTGTACACTCAAACAAACGGCTGGTCCGCTCAATCAACGTTTGTTATTTACTCCTTTTTGCTAGTTAGTTGTAGAGCTCACAGGTGCATGAAAAAACTGCAACTAAAGGGCCCGGCATCCTCCATCTGAAGCTGAACAGTTGACTCATGATCACGTGGTTGTGGGATATTCATTTTTGTGCACACCTTTCATAGTTCACAAGACACAGACGCAGAGATCCTAGGAAGCCCCTATAACACTGCAGTATATGTCACCGCAGGGGTTTCTTCACTCCAGTCTCCACTCATCCCTACAACTGCCGTTTGGCCACAAATCTATGCCACACTTTTCAGCACACTGACTCCTCCATGCACAATGTGTGCACAATGTTTGCACAATATCCATCCAGGAGTTTTTGAACATTTGACTAATTTAGTGTGTTCGAAGATTCGTACAGCTGAATGTCCGAGCACATTTCCATATTGATGAAAATGCCTACAAACTTCTGATCAATCACACAATACTTGGCGCACACGCCTGTGAGAAAAAGCTTGATCAAGGCCTTGTGTCAAGAAGGGGCAGAGCTACTGAGAAGAAAATGATGCAATTTATGTCACCAAACTAGACAATCAGACCTGATTTTGCCACTTCAGATGAAGTATGTCGGGCCCTACGGTCAAGCATGCTCTAAAGTTGTGCGAACTGGAGTGGTTGATTTTCAAAATAAAATACCATGTAAACTAACAGAAAAAGATAAATAAATAAAAAATAAAACCTTTGATCCTTTCTATGCAGCTTGGTAAATGGTAAATGGAGCTTACTTATACAGTATAGCGCTTTCCAGCCCCCTATGAGGGGCCCCAAAGCGCTTCACAGTACCAATACCCATTCATACACATTCATACACCGGTAGTGGTAGACTGCCATGCAAGGCGCCAACCAGTCCTACCGGGAGCAACTCGGGGTTAAGTGTCTTGCCCAGGGACACAACGAGGTATGCAGTGACCGGGGATCGAACCCTGAACCTTCCGGTCCTGAGCCGGCTGCCCTGCCTCTACACCATCTCGGTACCAAATGATCTCAGTGGATGAGGACCCCTGGTTTACATCTTCTAAGCGCCAACAACTCATCTCAGATCAGATGTAGAGTAGCAATAAAGACATGATGTCCAAAACAATTGAAGCAAAAAGGTTTGACAGCTCCAAATTCGTTAGTTGATTTTAGTCTAAACATATGGTGGGCGACATGCATTCCTCCACATTCTTTGTCTGTCTAACAGTTAGCTTCTCTTTACAAAAAAAAAGTCTGAAAACCAAACTATACAGATAAATACACATTTAAACACAAGCAAAAATTAATTAGACAATTTATCATCATAAGCATTGTGTCATAAAATGGCCTTTTATTCATCAAGTCATGAATTGTTCTTCGAATTTGTAGTAGAGTTTAAATGTGTATTATTACTATTTTAATAACCTCAAACATAATTTTGCGAAAGTAAGTGATGAATGTGCGAGAAAATTTTCAAGCAAACAGCAACAAACAACCCAAGTGTTGTCTGGAAGTGGGGCACAACTAATAGTGGACCTGTGAGGCAGTCAGGGGGTACGTGGATGTGTGAAAGATCATGGAAACTTCTAATACATGTGCAATAATCCAGATAGATGAATCTAACAAGGTTGAGTCCGGTCCTCTGGACAAGCTTCTATTTTGTTGAAACGTTTAATCTTTTATCCGAAAGACTTCTTCAGTCTGAGGAGCTGCAACAAACTCAGTCTTATAAATAACACCTTCTCATAGTGGATCAACCAGTTTGATGTTGACATCCAGAACTAGCTGTTCACATGATAAAGAAGGACCATCAGCCGTTGTGGGCTCCATGTCCAACTGTCCCCCTCTTACAATGCTGTTAAGCGGCAGTGCTTAAATGGGGCGTTCTGCAGGGGTTCATCCTCATCTCCTATTCTCTTTATACCTGCTGCCACTTGGTGCCATTTTCCGTGAACACAACATACCCATTCACTTCTACTTTGTACGATTGTGAAATTTACTTACCTCTAAGAAACAATGGTACATGCTCTATTCAACCTCTGCTCGACTGCCTGGCTGACATCAGGGACTGGATGGCTTTAAATTTCTTAAGTTTCAATGAAAAGAAGTCTGAAGCCATGTTGTTCCCTCCCAACGACACAATCACGAACCACTGCATCGACCTTTCTGCTCTAGCCCTGTCAGAAAAACAAAGAGTCACAAATCTAGGAGTGATAATGGATCCTTCCATGAAACTCAACAGTCATGTAAACATGATCGTTAAATCCTGTTTTTTCCAGCTGAGTCGACTGTCTAAGCTGAAGCCCATATTATCCAAAATAACCTGGAGAAGTAATACACACATTCATTACATCTAGGCTTGATTACTGCAATTTACTCCTGTTTGGTATCAGTCAGACCACCATTGCACGACTACAACTGGTCCTGCAACTCAATTTTTAACCAGTACAGCCAAAAGAAAGCACACTACAGGTAGTCCTCAGGTTACGACAGTCTCGAGTTACGACATTTCGTGGTTACGACGCATCTTCCATGAATAAATAAATAAATAAATAAAATATTACGCAGTTTACGTCGTAAACGGAATGTGGAATATGGCGGATGGACCGGTTTTACATCGTAAACGTAGCGGCGGAGGAATACGGCACTGTACTCTCTAAAAAAGCTAAGTCTGGTCCTCTCGACATTCAAAAAACAAAACTGTACTGTGAACGCGGTTTTACGTCGTAAACGGAATACGGCAGATGGACCGGTTTTACGTCGTAAACGTAGCAACGGAGGAATACACTGCACTGTAGTACTTTGAACGCGGTTTTATATCGTAAACGGAATGCGGAATATGGCAGATGGACCGGTTTTACGTAAAGCAGCGGCGGAAAATATTGTACTTTACGTGGTGGAGCGGCAGAAAATATTGTACTGTACACGGTGCGGTGGCGAAAAATATTGTACTCTACGCAGTGCAGCGGCAGAGGAATACTGTTCTGTACTGTGAACGCGGTTTTACGTCGTAAACGGAAAACGGAATACAGATACAGCGGATGGACCGAGGAGAACGGCGTCAACAGCATCCTGGTAGTTCATTAACTCTTTTTGCCCTTCATTATGGCTCCCAAACGTATATGTTTTTTGATAATTATGTAGGGTACTGTGTTAGGATAGGCTAAGTACTTGGTAATACAGTCCTGTACATGTATACAGTATGGTGCAGTATGTACAATTCCGACTTATGTCGAAAATTGGTTTACGCCGCCGCGTAGGAACAGATCTACGTTGCAAGTTGAGAACTACTTGTACATCAGTCTTGGCCTCCCTGCACTAGCTACCGGTTCACCTTCGAATCCAGTTCAAAATACTCCTGTAAGTCTACAAATCGCTGAACAGTTGTTGTGCCATAAATCTATTGGCTGCCAAATGGTGGCTGCAGGAGCGTGCACTGGAGGACTTTAACAAGAATTTAAATAGATTAACACTTAAAAACAATTATTTGTTTGCTCAAAATTATATTAAAGGTGTGTCTCTGTCTATCTTTTCCTTAATAAATGCACTTTGATGTCAAATCAGCAGCATTTTCAAAACACGATTCGCGGAAGCAGGTGTACACACAGAGGGATGAGTCGCTGAGCATTTCTTCGAAATTTAACAAGATAACCACCTATAAACAAGTATTTGTTTGCTTAGCTTTATAGCAAAGGTGTGTCTAAGTTGAAGTTTTACTTAATAAATGCACTTACAAGCAAACTGGATGACGGTGGCAGACTATGGCAAGCTGACTGTGTCATTAATAGCTACTTTTAGCTATTACATGACACAATCGTATGCCATACCACTCGATTGCCTCTAGCGGCTAAAAATGGTAGTGTTCAATATTTTCAGTCAGAATGAATGAAAACGGTCATTTCTCAGCCCAAAATGTGTTTAATTATGTTGGGGGAAATACGTAAATACGTTGCTTTGGTGGATAAGTCGCAGGGCATGCAAATTATGCAACAAACTGTGACATATAGAGTGAAAAGTAAGGTAATAGCAAGCGGCCATCAGGGCAATAACTATACATTTTTAGGCTGATGGTCCTCCTTTATCATGTGAACAGATGGTTCTTGATGTCACCAGCAAACTGGCTGATCCTCTATGAAAGGTGTTCCTTATAAGACTGAGTTTGTTGCAGCTCTTCAGACTGAAGAAGTCCTTTGGATAAAAGATGAAACGTTTCAACAAGAACAATCTGTCCAGAAGACCTGACTCAACTTTGTTAGATCATGAAAAGCTCCGACTTGATCCAATGCACTGATAGTGCCTGCAGCAAGACTGTCTGGTTAAAGTTCATGATAGACTCAGCTGTGGAACGTGCAGAACACACCTCAGAGCAGAGGTGCATCTGGTTTCAGATGGAGTTGAGCTGCAGTTTCACAGCCCGCCTCCTTCAGATCTACTTTCAGGTGGAAGAAGACCATTTTCAGTTTGTGACTCGGTCTCAGCGAGCTGTGTCGGACACGGAGCATGGGCTGATAAACACATAACAGCTTCTTATTAGGTGCAACTCTGGTGAGCGTTTGGACTCTCTGCAGTGCTTTTCATTGGGGACAGTCGGCCTCATGTTCAAGGATGTGGGGGGGAGTATGATTCAACAGTCTGAGCAGGGAGGGGGGAAGCTCGGGGCTATGCAACAAGAAGTAGCCTAGCTCATTTTCATCTGTTCTGTAGCTTCAAGTGCTGATTTCTCCAAAATGAGGCTTCATTATTATATTGACAAAATGTCTACGAACCATGCAAACAGAAGTGACTTGAACAGCAGTGATGCATAAAGTATACACACACGCACGCACAACATGCTGCGTAGGCAAACATTAGCTTTATATATTTGCATGCAAAACAGTGTCAGCAGGAAATCCCTCGGCTGGAACCTTACATGTTCTGTTTGCTCACAAGAACAAATGTGCAGAAACCTTTTTTTCACTGATTCAGTCATTATTCAGGTGACTTCCATGCACTGTGCAACAGAAGATCCCCAGAATGTTTTCTTGAATGTGTGGTCTCTGCAAGGCAACAAACAGGAAGTACTTGTACCGGCCCACGTTATTCACACATTTGCATTTCTACCTGACATTTGACATGCACATGTGAGGATCTCTTGTTAAAAAAACAAACAAAAAAAAAGGTTTGCATGTTTTAACAATGTATGTGCATGTACAGAACTTACCACATGCTTTGTTTGGTTATGTTTTTTTTATTTTTTATTTTATATAAAATGTGGGATTTGTTGAAAAGGCTCATTTCTATTTAAATCAGTATTTAGCACTGTTGACAGCTGAGCTCCAGCATTCCTTTCTATGGATCCTGACATTCAGTGAAATCTTGTTTTGCCTGATTTGATGTTTACTGAGGAAACTTTAAACTCTACAATTGTTTCTAAATTGAACATTTTGTATGAAGTAAAGTTCTTTGAAATAAAAAAATAAAAAAAAAAAAAACAAACTGACTCTGATCATGTGTGTGTCCACCGAACAGACTGCAGGGCTGAAGGAGTTGCATTTTATTTACTGGGAAATGACTTTTCACCCATAAACTGTGTATGTGATGACTTCACTGGGCTGTAGTTCATTAGTCTAGTCCTAAAGGAGTAGTCTGGTCATTTTGAGGTGCTGGTTTGACAAACAAATATTAGAAGAGTTGCATAACTACCGTATTTTCCGGACTATAGGTCGCACCTGAATATAGGTCGCATTGACCATTCATATTACCATTCATATTACTGTCCTTATTTTCAGTTCTCAGACTAACCTGGAATCACTGAATCTTATCAACACATCTGGATCTGCCCATCACTGCAACTTTCATTGTTTTTGGGTTCTGAATGATCGTGTCTTCATTAATGTTTCACATGGTTCAATTATGGGGGCAAAATGTCACACTGTTAACTCCTGTAATTACACATCAGTGACAAAGAAGTCAAGTAAATGTCTGATATTAATGTTGTTATTGATCTCAGGGATTCAGCCCAACCCAGGGCCAATCACTAACTACTGTACACCTAATGAGTTTAAAAATATTTCAGGTCTCCGTTTTCTGCATGTAAACGCTCGTAGCCTTCTAAAAAAACTTGATGAATTGAAAATCCTAATCACTTCTTCTGGGGCAGATGTGATCGTTATCTCTGAAACTTGGCTCAACAATTCTGTTTTGAAAAATGACCTGGCAATCAATGAATTTAAGATCTATCGTTGTGATCGTAATAAAAGGGGAGGTGGAGTCGCTATTTACATCAGAGACTCTTTGGCTGCCAGGATTGCATCTAAAAAAACAATCGCAAACCAGTTTGAGGCTTTAGCTGTGAACATCAGTTTGAAAGGCGGTCAGATCTTAACTGTTGTAGGTTGTTATCGTCCCCCCTCCGCAACACCTGAAGCTCTGTCAAAGTCAAAGTCAACTTTATTGTCAGAACTGCAATATGTACAGGACATACACAGGACCGAAATTGCGTTTCTCTCAGTCCCTCGGTGCAACAGTAACCATCTAAACACTAAACACTAAAACATTTAATAAACATAAGCATAAAATAGTAAAAAAGTGTAACACTGTCCTGAGTTTTTTCATAATAGTATAAAAGTATGAAAATTTACACCAACACTGAAACACCAAACACCCCTAAAACACCAAACACCCAATGAACATAAGCATAAAATGAAATAATAAAAGTGTAATACTGTCCTGAGTTTTTGCATAGTAGTATGAAAAGTATAAAAACGTAAATCTATAAAATAAACTGAAGTTTCTAGCGTTGACATTTGCAAAGAGTGGCACAGCAGCATATAAGTTAATGTACACAGTATATGTATGAGGTAGTTGATGTTGGTATAGAGGCAAAGTGGCATATGCAGTAAGGCACATAAGGCACATTTGGCATCCTTAGATAAGGCTAGTCAGAGAATGCTGTATATGTATCTGCAGTAGTGTAGATAAAAGTAGTGTAAATGTAAACAGTAGTAATAAATGTAAAGCAGTAGTAATAAATGTAAACAGTATTAATAAATGTAAACAGTGAATGTAAACAGTAGTATGACTATAGGCAGTAATGTAATACAAACATTAGTGCAAATATGAGAAGTAGTGCAAACTGAATGAACACATGACCGAGAGTTTAGTGAATAACCCGTTTGATGACACAGAGTCCAGTGTTAAAAACTTTGTGTTGAGTGGTAATGTGTGAGAAAGTTTTTTGTGTTAAGGCAGTTCAAATGGGAGGGGAGGCAGAGCAGGCAGAGTGTTTAGCATTCTGACTGCCTGATGAACAGAGCTGTCTCTCAGTCTGCTGGTACGAGCCTGGAGACTCCTCAGTCTCCTCCCTGATGGCAGCAGTCTAAAGCGGCTGTGTAGTGGGTGTGTGGGATCACCTGCCATGCGGTGGGCTTTCCGAGTGAGGCGTTTGCTGTGTAAGTCCTGCAGTGAGGGCAAGGAGGTGCCGACGATCTTCTCAGCTGCTTTCACGATGCGCTGGAGGCTCTTGCGGCAGGATGCAGTGCATGCACCAAACCACACCACACCACATCTGACCTCCCTGACCGAATTCATAGGAAATTTAAAACACAATGAGATTGTTATGGCAAGAGATTTCAACATTGATTGGAATAAGTCGACCCTCCTCTGTGATAAATTCAAGGAATGTTGCCTATCTCTCAATCTAACACAACTTATCGATTCTCCCACCAGACCAAACAAAAATTGTCGCGAAAAATCTTCCACCTTCGATCTGTTTTTCACAAATGCACCTCACAAATTTCCTGGTATAGGTGTATTTGCTAACGTTTTGAGTGATCATTCCGTAATAGCAGCTCTTAGATCTACTAAACTTCCACCTGCTAAGCCCAGAATAATTCAAAAAAGGGATTTGAAACGTTTCAGTGAACAGTCATTCATTTGGGATCTATCCCACTATGATTGGCAACGTATTCTACTAATCAATGACGTGAACACCGCTTGGAACTATTTTCACAATAGTTTCATTTACTTTGTAAACAAACACGTTCCTTTCCGGCAGTTCAGGGTAAAGGGCCATGACAGCCCCTGGTTTACTCCTAACTAGCTGACCTCCTGCACAGGAGAGATCATCTTTGGGTCGCAGCAAGAAAATCAGACTCAGACTCTGATTGGTTGAAATTTCGGCAGCTGAGGAATAAATGCACAACTGCCATCAAAGCCGCAAAACGTAACTACTTCTTATCTCAGACCTCCAAAAATCTAAACGACCCAAAAAAATTCTGGAAAACCATCAAATCTCTCTCAGGCACCCCCCAATCATCTGACCTCCCATCACAACTTCTTGTTGACTCTGTTCCTGTGTCAAATAAGCACGAGATCCTGAACTGTTTCAACAAACATTTTGTTGCTTCTAGTTCATTATTTGACACAGTTACAAATGGAAAATCAGCCACTTTATCTAATAATCAAACTTCTACAAATCAAACCCCTCCAACAAGTCAATCCTCAGTTAAAGGTGGGGTATGTAACATTGTAATGTAGTCTGTAACTTTTCAAACAATATATTTTTATATGTTTATATGTTTTGAATTGCAGCAGCTTAACATTCTCTGACCTCTGGATGACTGTGTTTACATGATCACGTTGTATTGGTTTACTGGTGCAATGTTAATAAAAAATCTCTTATCTCTCTTATCTCTCTTATCTCTTTTAACACATTTCTTCACTCTGTCACGATCTACTGACAGACTGATGTTAGACAAAGTAATCTCTGAAAAAAACTATAGTCCCCTTGCTTCTCTATCAGCATTTATAAAAACACTGAAAACACAGAGTGACCCGGACACTGACCAGCCAATAAAAACAGAGTTGTTTGTCACGCCCCAACCCACGCCCCCGCCTGTCACAGCCTCAGCGCCGCGGCTCGTTCTCATTCAAAGGATTGCAAAGCGATGCAGGACTGTTTTTTATGTGACACAAATGTATTAAATATCCCTTCTTCATCCCAGAGCTGGACTTTTATTTAGTTTTTTTGCCAAAAGTCAAGTGATCGCTTCATCCTCCACTCACAGGAATGAGGAAATGGATTTGTCACGACTCACGAGCGAATTAAATCATGTCCAAATTGGCTGGTGATGCTCTGCTGATTACAGGGTCTTTTTGTGTTGTTGGACGAGTGATTCATGGTTTTATTATATTTTTTAAACAGTTATATTATCATATAAACACAGAACTTCGCAGCGCAGAGACAGGACATGTAGTGGGGGCGGAGCATTCCAGACATTCCAAACCTGCGCTGACAGACATGAGGAAATCACGAGCGCATGTCCAACGTTGCTTCGTGAACCTCTGCTGATTTCTGCTGGTTTGTGTTGTTGGACAAGTGCTCCATGGTTTTATAATATTTTTAAAGGTTATAAGGTTTTATTAACATATACGTAATCACAGAACTTTGCAGCGCAGACAGGACATGTAGTGTGGGCGGAGCATTCCAGACATTCCAAACCTGCGCTGACAGACATGAGGAAATCACGAGCGCATGTCCAACATTGTTTCATGAAGCTCTGATGATTTCTGCTGGGTTTTGTGTTGTTGGACAAGTGCTCTATGGTTTTATTATATTTTTAAAACATTTTTTTAACATATATTCACAGAATATTGAAGCACTCCGAGCAGACACACAGCAGGGGGTGGAGCAGAACTCAAGTTCAGCAGAAGCATGGACTGTCTGGCTCCCCCTCTGAGCCATATATAGCTCTGAGGGGGAGGTAGCAGAATGCTTTTCTGTGCTGAAAATATTTCTAAGTCCCAGAGTGGTATAGAAATCGCATACCCTAGCTTTAATCACGCCTTCTCTTTTTCTCCGTTCTCAGTCAGTGAGGTAAATAAACTGTTAAATGATCTTGATCCTAAAAAATCTGCAGGTCCAGATGAACTTCCACCTTATTTCTTAAGGCTGGCTGCTCATATCATCACAGTCCCTGTGACCCACATCTTTAATCTGTCCATAAGCCAAAACACCATTCCGGATGCTTGGAAAACAGCCTTTGTTCTTCCTTTGCTGAAGGGAGGTGACCCCACCTCACTGAACAATTATCGACCGATCTCTAAACTCTGCATCTTAGCCAAGGTTCTAGAAAAACTGATAAACTCTCAGATCAAAAATTATCTGGACTCATTTAACATCTTACCTCTTCATCAATCTGGTTTCAGGAAAAAACACAGCACAACAACTGCTTCTCTGAAGGTTCTGAATGATGTTGTTGAAGCATTGGATGCTAAGGACTATTGTGCTGCACTTTTCTTAGACCTGTCTAAAGCTTTTGACACTGTGGATCATAACATCCTGTGTCATAAGCTCTCAGAAATCGGTTTCTCTGATCACACCATCGGTTGGTTTTCTAACTATCTTTCCAATCGGAGGCAATGTGTTCAACATAATGGTACTTCTTCCAGCTATTTAACAGTCAAAAATTGTGTACCACAAGCAGGGCCGGATTTATGCAGGGGCTTACAGGGGCTTGAGCCCGGGGCCCCGGAATTTTAGGGGCCCCCAGAGCCTCCGGACCCGCCCCCTAAGTTTTTTTTTGTGCACGGATAGTCTCAAACACGTTGTCTCACAAAGGAGAAAACTGTTCTTGTTAGGTTTTATGTAAAACTGGATGATTTTATCTTTTATTCGCTTCAGCGCGGCCGGTCCCCTCCCGCTGCCGGCGGGGGAGGGAGGGGGTGTGTGCGGCCGGTCCCCTCCCGCTGCCGGCGGGGAGGGGGGGTGCGCGCAGCCGGTCCCCCACCCACCGCTGGTGATAAGGAAGAGAAAGTGGAGGTGGAGGTGAATGGAGAAATAAAAAGTGCAGGAACGGAGGCAAAGGAGCTGGTGTAGGAGAAAGCAGGGGCGGCTGTAGAAGAAATGGAGCTGGGGCCCCCCAAACCAGGTGAAGAAACAAGGGAAGAGAAAAAATGAAGTTGCTGCAAGCGTGTTGCAGGGAAGTTTGTGTTGAAGTCCAGGCAACAATAGCTATTCAGTGATTTTATTTTGTGATGGAAGCATCATATTCTAGTTTCAAACCCTAACATGTGGTTTTGTATTTAACCAGTTCAGGGTTGTTTGTAGTTTGTGACAACTGGCATATTAAAGTTGTAAGTTGTGAAAACTTACTATTCAGTCATTTTCTGCTCATCATCTGAACCAAAGCAAAACAAACAAACATATATATATATATATATATATATATATATATATATATATATATATATATATATATATATACATATACACACACACACTCCGGTATATACATATGGGCCCCCCAAGATGACTCAAGCCCAGGGGCCCCCATCCTCCTAAATCCGGCCCTGACCACAAGGCTCAGTTTTAGGACCAACCCTCTTTACAATCTACATAGCTAATGTAGGTCAGAGCATCCCTGATGCATCCTTACATTTCTATGCTGATGATACAGTTGTTTACTGCCGAGCTAAAACAGTAGCTAAGGCTTTCCAGTTACTGCAATCCGCTTTTGACATCATTCAGTCAGATTTGTTCCGTCTCAAACTTGTCCTAAATGCTGATAAAACAAAAGGGATGTTTTTTTCAAGTAGGAAGTCGGTCCCAGCAGATCTTCCTCTGATTTTATCCTCAAATGGTGTCCCTATTGAGTTTGTTGATTCCTATAAATATCTGGGTATACTGGTCGATTCACATCTCTCTTTTAAACTCCACGTGGAAAACCTAGTGAAGAAACTGAAAGTTAAACTGGGTTTCTTTTTCAGAAACAGATCATGTCTAACACTGAATGCTAGGAAACGCCTTGTATCTGTGACTTTCCTTCCCTCCATTGATTACGGTGACATTCTCTACATGAATGCTCCTACAAGCACCCTGCGGATGTTGTCTATCATGGTGCACTAAGATTCATAACTGGCTGTGATTATCGTACCCACCACTGCACCCTGTATTCACTGGTTAACTGGACATCATTAACCTCACGCAGACTCTTCCACTGGTACATTTTCATCTTTAAATCACTTCTTGGTCTGCTGCCCTCATACATCTCCTCCTACATGTCTTTGCGTGAGTGCAGCTACAGTGTGCGCTCTCAGGACATGATCACCTGCAGTGTTCCATCAGTGAGGACTGAACTTGGAAAAAGGGCCTTCTCCTACTCCGCTCCTGCTTCATGGAATATCTTACAAAAAGATCTGAAGCTCTCGACCTTGACTTCTCTAAATGGTTTTCAGAATCTGTTGGAATCCTGGCAAAAACCAATGCAGATATGTTCCTGTCTTTGATTTTATACATCTACCTTATGTTTTGCTAGTTTTTTGATACTTTGTAAAAAAAAAAAGTATTTCTCTCTTTTGTATTTTCTCTCTTTTGTTTTTCTATTGTTTATTGTTTAAGGAAATTCTACCATTGCTGTTCATCGTTCTTTAGTTTTAGCAGGTCGCTTTCGTAAATGAGCCCACGAGGCTCAATAAGATTTACCTGACTAAATAAAGGTTGAATGAATTGTCCAATTATTGCCAAAAAATTGGAAAAATCCATAAACAGTTCGCACCGGAATATAGGTCGCACCTACGTCACCTCCGACGTAACACGTCATCCACCGCTGACGTGACACATCACCGCTGAGACAACCCAGAAATATGGACTGAGTGTTTAGCTCTGTCGCAAATGTCTGCCACAGGAGTGCAAAGCAAGGCTTTTAAGAAGATTAACACGGTAAAAACAATTATGTTTGCTAAAAATTATAGCTGACATTATAGCACAAGGGTTAGTGGTTTATTAGCCGAGTGGTTTATTAGCTATTTGCTAAAATATACACGGAAATAAAACGGAAGCTAACACGAGACGATTCCGTCTAAAACAACGAATAAAAAATCGAATTTTATCTCAAATGTTTCATCCAGGGCAACAGTTTGTAAAGTAAAGCCATATAATTACACTCTGGCAGCAGAAAAAATATCCACCGAGTGGTTTCTGAGCTATTTATAACGTTATAAACAGAAAGCTAACCGCTAATAAAAGATCGTTTTTTTTT
Organism: Garcialebias charrua; assembly: GCA_038048925.1. NCBI lineage: Eukaryota > Metazoa > Chordata > Actinopteri > Cyprinodontiformes > Rivulidae > Garcialebias > Garcialebias charrua. The sequence goes on from JBBPBX010052305.1 coordinate 21,490, forward strand.
TTATCTCAAACATCTCATAAAGCTACTCACTTGTAAATGTCCATACAGTGATTACATTCTGTACGTTTCAGAAAAATCCGCCAAGTGGTTCTTGACTTATCTTGCAAACAAACGGCTAACGTGTTTTCAAGTAGGAAGGCACACAAACGTGTGGCATGGAGGCTGCACAGTTGCAGAGAGGAAAGCTCTACAGAGAGTGGTGAAGGCTGCACAGAAGTCTGTGGGAGTCAGTCTCCCCACCATCACAGACATTTACACCTCCAGATGCAGAAAAAGAGCCACCTGCATCATGAAAGACCTCACTCACCCAGCACACTCACTCTTTGCACCACTCCCCTCGGGACGGAGGTTGAGGAGCATCAAATGTAGAACCACTAGACTGAGGAACAGCTTCTACCCTGAGGCTGTCAGACTCATGAATAAATAAATAATAAGAATAAACACTGCAAAATGTCACATCATGTTGATACTGATCTGTTTCTTGTTGCTGCGTTCATCTGTGACCATCTGCTCATAATGACTCATGTTCGTGCTGCTGTTTATAATGATGTTTTTCTACTACATTAGGGCTTAGTGTATTACTAGCTGATGTCTCTCTTAGTTAATCCTAGATGTTATTATTGTTTTTCTCTTGCATTTGTTGTTGGATGTAACTGGGACCCTGTGTACATAATCTCGTTTTCAACACATGTACTACATGCGGTGCAAATGACAATAAATTCTCTCTGACTCTCTGACTCTAACAAACACAGAGCTAACAGGTTACCTCCAGACCAGGAGGCCGGACAACGACAGAGTCAGTCCGAGCAGAGGAGGCCTTTTTCGGACACATGAGCTGGAAACAGTCGGTGGACTCTCTGGAAGTGTTCCCCTAGTGGACAAAAGTGGTACTGCACCATTTACTGCCTAAATGAAAAACGGTCACATCTGAACCAAAAATTTGTCTAAAAATATGGGGAAAAAAATCCATAAATAGGTCTCACCTGACTATAGGTCGCAGGCCTTGAAAAAATGATAAAAAGCTGCGACCTATAGTTCGGAAAATACGGTAATCAGACATCTAATAAAATTAATCTGATGGTCGATAAAAAAGAAAGACCCGTGGTGTACATCTGAAAAAAAAAGCAGCAGTGTGAAATTGGCCCCCGTTTGGCTAGGTGTTAGTTGAAATGGGCATGTTTCTTTCTCCATCCTTGTGCGCTGATGTTATATCTGACAGCTAGTTGATAGAACATCCCTATAAGCATTGTTTTATCTTTGGTGATATATCACGTGTCTCAACATTATGATCACATTCACTGACAGACTCGTAAAAAAGAAACAGAAGTTTCATGATTCTGTTCAGTGCACTGAGAAGACTTCTGATGTGACTTGGCGCTAAATAAATGAAATTAAAGAAATATAAAAAATAATATTAATTAGATGTGCCATTATTAAATTATAGACCCTCTATGATCATTGATGAGTACAGTCAATGGAAACAATGTTCCCTCATCTGGATGCAGGGCCCCACTCTGGAGCAGGGCCTGGAGGTGGGGTACGTTGGCGAGCGCCTGGTGGTCGGGCTTTACCCATGGAGCTGTCTAGGCACAGCCCAAAAAGGAGACGTGGGTCCCTCTTCCCATGAGCTCACCACCTGTGGGAGGGGCCAAAGGGGTCGGGTGCAATGTGGGATGGATGGTGGCCGAGGGCGGGGACCCTGGTGGTCCTCAGCTATAGAAGCTGGCTTTTGGGATATAGAATGTCACCTCTCTGGTGGGGAAGGAGCCTGGGCTGGTGTGTGAGGTTGAGAGGTTCTGGCTAAAAATAGTCGGACTCACCTCAACGCATGGCTCTGGAACCAGTTTCCTTGAGAGGGGTTGGACACTCTTCCACTCTGGAGTTGCCCCTGGTGAGAGGTACCTATCAGGAGTGGGCATACTTGTTGCCCCCCATCTTGGGACCTGTACGTTGGCGTTCACCCCGGTGAACGAGAGGGTAGCCTCTCTCTGCCTATGTGTGGGGGGGACGGGTTCTGACTGTTGTTTGTGCTTATGCGCCAAACAGCAGCTTAGATTACCCACCTTTTGGAGTCCTTGGAGGGGGTATTGGAGAGTGCGCCTCCTAGGGACTCCCTTGTTCTACTGGGGGACTTCAATGCTCACGTGGGCAATGACAGTGAGACCTGGTGGGGTGTGGTTGGGAGGAATGGCCCCCCTGATCTGAACCCGAGTGGTGTTCTGTTATTGGACTTCTGTGCTTGTCATGGATTGCCATAACGAACACCGTGTTCAAGCATAAGGGTCCATATGTGCTCTTGGCACCAGGACACCCTAGGCGCAGTTCGATGATCGACTTTGTTGTTGTCTCGTCTGATCATCGACCACATGTCTTAGACACTCGGGTGAAGAGAGGGGCGGAGCTGTCCCCTGACCACTACCTGGTGGTGAGTTGGCTCTGATGGTGGGGGGAGGGAGGATGCCGGTCAGACCTGGCAGGCCCAAACGTATTGTGAAGGTCTGCTGGGAACGTCTGGCAGAGTCTCCTGTGAGACGGAGCTTTAACTCCCACCTCTGGGAGAGCTTCAAACACATTCTGGGAGAGGTGGGGGACATTGAGTCCGAGTGGGCCATGTTCCGCACCTCTATTGTCGAGCCGGCTTATCGGAGCTGTGGCCGCAAGGTTGTCGGTGCCTGTGGTGGTGGTAACCCTCGTGGTGGACACAGGCGGTGAGGGATACAGTCAGGCTGAAGAAGGAATCCTATCAGGCCTTTTTGGCCTGTGGGACC